>JANIJG010009088.1:52510-63942 GCA_024611175.1 Megaceryle torquata | reverse complement strand
CCTTTCCTTTCCTTTCCTTTCCTTTCCTTTCCTTTCCTTTCCTTTCCTTTCCTTTCCTTTCCTTTCCTTTCCTTCTTATTTTTTTTTTTTTTACATACTTAGAAACTGCTACTGCAAGTTTCAGTTCAACTTTGTTTTCCAGATCAACTCTATCCAATTAAATACACTTCTCCAGAATGCATCTGCTTGAGCAACACAAGTAATGCAGAACACACCCAACTGCCTAATTGCTTCTGGCACAGCCCTTCCAGTAAAAATTTCTACAGTGACTGTCCCTGCAACAAAGGGTTCCTAAAGCCTCACACAAGCTTAGATCAAATCCTTTCAGATTCCCCTCCACTGTTTCTCTGGAACTGGAGCAGCCTCACATACTCCAAGGTAAGCAAAAGTCTTGCTTGTTGACACCACTGTTTCATGACTGTAAAACCAAACAGGTCTGTAGATTTATGCCCTAAGTATTAAACAACTGTCATGAATAATAAAATTCAATGAACACTACAACATAAAACTCTACCCTTACTTTAGCCTCTAGATACTAGCTACATGCTTGGATTCCTTCTTTACAATACTGCCCTTCTGATTAAATACCTGATGAGAAAAGAGGAAGAGTACCCGTAAGTCATTTAGTACCATTGATTATTGCTACATCCGAACATTTATTACTCTATGAACATGTGAATTATTCATCAATTTACCAGATTTTCTTAGCTGATTCCCATAAGCCCAAGTAACCTGTCTCACATTAAAAAATCTTACCACAGTATTTCAAGAAATAAGGTATGCTGAAGTTACTTTGTTGTTCATTTAGCTCCTGCTGTATATTGTTTCTGAATAAAAAGTTCATTATTAATAATTTAAACCTTGTTTTTGAAGCATCATTTGGGAGAAAAGGGAAGGAGGTAAATTTTCATTTCACTTCCACCAGTGCAAACGCAAAATAAGTAAGATATTGTCTACAGTTTGCGCATACACTAGCATAATCAAGATCGATATTTGTAGTGGTATTTGATGTGGTAGTAATGTAATAAGATGTGTCAAAATCAACTTACCTATCAGTGTCCGTGAGCCACAATTCTGTCTTAATCTGAAGAAAACTTGACCTGTTGAATATGAAGCAATAGATTTTCACGCATTATGAAATCTTGCCCTCTTTAGAACAGGCTAACAAGCTACAGATTTTTGTGGGGTGAACCAAAAGCACTTTGTCACCACAAAGAGCTTAGCATCCCACAACTTTTCTGCTACAATTCAAGTACGTAAGCTACCGATAATCCAAGTTACCTCTATCTCATTTTAATCTTTATATAGAGAGTTCATGGAGGTTCAGCATTTGGTTCTAAGAAGTACCTCGGGAAGATTCAGAAAAAAACCTGAAGATTGCTAATTGTAAAAAATTTGTACACAATGAATTTTTATGGTACCCTTTGAACAAACCTGCAAAGACCAGAATGCAAAATATGCCATTATTCCTTTAGTTCCACTCTACACCTTTGCTCTTCTCTACATACTATTTGTCTCTGAGTAGAGTGAAAAGAAGGAAATGGAAAAGAAGGGGAAAGGAAAGAAATAATGACTGTCAGGGAGATGGGAGAGCTGCCTTCCACCAACAGTACTATTATATTAATAGCATTTTTACAAAATCAACTCCTGAAAATTATCATTGTCAAGTATTGTTTTCTTATAGTCACACAACGTAACTGACATTTAGAACAGTTTTGCTGAAATTTCTTGAGCTCTAAATCAAAGCAAACAAGACTATCCAGCAGCCTGTGTTCACTGGAAAGGAAGTAGAAGTTACAGCTGTCCAACCCTCACTAATGTATGTAAAACATTGCTAATACTAATTCCTTTCTTGAAAAGAAAACAAGTTTCAACTCTCTACTAGCATGACAGCAATATAACATGAATTTTTACTACCTGAATGACTTTGAGATGATACGACACACAATCTACATATTTTGTCATACAGAATTGTAGGGTGCTATATTAATTGCCTCCGAAGTGAAGCTCAAAACATAAATCCACCATTACTGCCTTAAGTTGTTTCACTGACTCCACTTAGGCAGCGCAAGAGATCTGGGATTTCGGATAAGCTAGGAAAAGATACACAAGTCAGGAACATCTAACCTATGACATCTGACATTGGTTTTTGTTTTGTTTTGTTTTTTTTCACACAATCTCAATATAGGCCTTCCTATTTTTCCCGTGGTCATACAGGTGCAGGGAACTCCACTGCATCAAATGAGGTCAGTAATCAAAGGTTCAATCCCATTTCCACTCATTTGAGTGGCAGAACTTCCATTAACTTCATAGGGAGTTATAGCAGCGCCTGAAAGGCAAAAAAAAAATATCCTGCAGACCCCCTTTTCTTGCCTTTGGCAGGGATTATAGGCATCAGTATTTTAGGATATAAAAGAAGGGGGGGAAGCAGTTATTTGGGTGAGTTGTGAGAGGGGATTATTTCCACGGTTTGGTTTGTTTTGTGGCAAGCTGTGTTGACATATAGCCAAGTACAAATAAGAAAGTAAAAACTAACACTGTGTTATATGCTGCATGGAAATAAACTAAGAATGTGGTTTTATAATGCATCAGAAAATATCCTCAGGAATAATGCTGTCACAGCATGCTTGCATGGTATAGAGGAAAGAGATGCAGAATAGAATAAATGGCTGGGGCAGGAGAAGATTTCTAATGGGCCAGTTAAACACCATCAAGTTTCAGATATCGCCTGCAAGCAAATTACCTTATCACACATTTACACCTTCATAGGAGAGGAAAGTTACACAGCCCTTTCTGCTGATTTGTATTGCTTGTTTGATTTTACAACAGCTTTCCTAGGGAACTTTTCAATCATTAAAAGAGATGATCTTGATGCCAGCTGGACAATGCTCTGCAGCCCAGCATAAAATGCATCCACCACTTTCAAACAAGCAATTCAGAGCTGATTTCCCCCTCACATTTGTGAGCTGTACTTTACTTTGTTTAACATTTCCTTAGTTCTGTGCTTGAATACCTCTGAAGTAATATTTGCATTAGGTCCTTGGAAGCAGTCAAACCTTTGTCTTTCTAATTATAAAGAGTAGGAAAGCAGACCAGCTCCTCTAGTTCCCTACTGCTCTCAGAAGGGTCTCTCTGCTTTTCCCTTAAGGTGCACAAGTCCTGTGGGCTTCAGCAGGCGGTCCAGGCGTCTGCCCTAGTAACAGTGCCATCAGTGAGAAGGGCTTTCACAGCCCCCTCCTATGAGGCTCTCAAAACATTTTAAAAAGTGAGTAGCAGTATAAACACTGGCACATCTACTACATCTTTAACATCTCTTTGTTAAAGACTGGAGGAAAAAAAATATTTTAAAGCTTTAAGATCCATGTCTTCAGGAATATTACTATGTTTTTAATCTATAGTGCCCTTCTTTCTATTTGCATTTTTGATTAAGGAAGGTTTATGAATCAACTTCAGCATAGTGGAAATATATTAGCACCTATTCAATCACTGATAGATATGATCATCTAGATTAAAAATTGCCTTAAAAATTCACACACTGATTCTTTTAATTTCAAACATTGTCTTTCCTCATATACAGAACTGAAATAACATTTCCTTTTTAGATCAAGATGGAGTTCATGACTCAATCTTCTTTTTGCTTCTTTCTTTCAAAAGACCACCACCTTTCAGTGCACAGCTCACAGTTAGGCAATACTAATGAGGGAGAAGGTCCTTGAATGAATCCTATTAGATGTGCTCAGTGCTGTTTGTCTGCAGTACAGCCCCTTAAAATAGGGAACATTTTATCTTTGGACTAGACCTTAAGAGTAGGAAATGTGCTATACAAAAGCTGGTATGAATACAATTAGAAAAACGTGCAAGTCATACAAACCAGCATTGAATTTCTTAGAAGAGTTACAGCTTCCAAAAAAGAGTACTTTGCCCAGTGAGTAACACTAACTATTCAGCATGCAGTGTTACTCCATTTTCCTTTTAAAGTTATCATACATTTACAGTATATGTGTTTATATTCCCTAAAGTAACAATTGGAAGACCCTCAACTTTAAGTTACTACTCCAAAATGTCTGAGACAAGACATTAATTTTGTGTTTGAGAAAAAGCAAGAATTCAGATATCACACTGCCTCTAAGAACACAGGCTTGTTCAGCCCCTGCTCTGCCCCTGTGTAGAACTTCTCAATATGCCAGTCATGATGGGCTAAGCAGAGTAAAAGTAGGTGTCCTGGAGAATAAACTGTTCCCCCTCACAGAAAGGACAGACAGATACCAGAACACATGCAAGTGAAAGATGCTGTGGGATATCTGTGGTGGAGGTTCCGCATCTGTGGATTTCAAGGGACTGGGAACCTTAGGGAGATGTTGCCAACGTGAATTTTAAAAGAAATCTCCTGACACCGATACACTTTTATGCCAGCTTATAGGGTGATAAAACCCTGTGATATATATGTTTCTGTGTCATAGCAGTGGTGCAACAGGAGACATTAACTTGAAGCCAAAACAAAAAAAAAAAAAAAACAAAGCACGTGTGGAAAGATGAATTCTTGATTTGGGGTCTAACTTTATTTTTGTGAACATCATACAAGCCAGCACACTCTACTGTAGTGATCACCCAAGATAAACTTTTACTTTGCTCTGTTTCCCAGCCATGAAATGCTGTAAAGTACTAGATAAGGATTACTTCTTTTATCAAGCACACCAGGAGACTACTGGCAATTTATTTGAAAGGAGAGGACTTCAGATAGAAACAAAAAAAGACAATTTTAACATAACTCAGAATTTTATTTTTAAAAAGAGCTTAATATAATTGAAAAGTGGAAAGCTTGGGTGTTGGAGTTCCACACTGCTTAGGCACTCAGAAGATAGAAAATGAACATGAGCAATACAAGCCTTCCCAAGCTATTCCCTGCTAAGGTTCATTTTCTATGGTCTAAATAAACAAACAGAACAACAAACCTATCAACCAAACCAACTACCCAAACCTAAGAGATTAGCTAGCTAGATCATTTATGCAGTTTTCACTAATTCTGCAGAACGTACAAACGAGATGGAATTTTCAAAATATAAAGCTACAACCACATAGAAATGAAACTATGCAACCAAAATACTTTCTTGAGACGTTCCCTCAACTTATTAACTATTGCTATCAAAAGTTTACCACTGAAGAATTAAATCTGAAATTCTTTAACTTAATAAAGAGCTGGTCTCCATTACTGCTTTCTATTGTGTAAGAATTTATATTTGCAGAAAGGAAAAACCATCTACCAAACCATTGTGATAATGTTGTAAGAGCCTTTACAATGGAAGGTGAAGAGGGTTTTTTAAAGTAAATTTGGAGGTAGGAGAGAAACACTTTTTTTTTTTTTTTTTTTTAATAAAAAGCAAATGAGAGCAGCCTTACCAAGGAACATTTGCATTTCATGGCTTGCTTTTGGGAATGCTTTATCTCTAAACCTTGAAAAGACTGCAATGTTTTAGAATGGTGTTACAAGAAGCTGAACCTTGTTAATTCACTAACATGACTCTGGAAAACATTGCAAGTTAACACATTTAGATAAATAAGCAAACAAGGCAGAAGCGGGGGAAGGAAAGCAGTTCTGAAATACATCTTTGCATCACAGTTACCAAAGGTTAAAACTAAGATACAGTTGCTAAAGGCATCAACACCACATTACATGCATTCAAAACACTTAACTACAGTAACTCATACTATTTATTAATTGACGTTTCCAGTGTCATAAGTGAACTCAACTGCAATTGCTGTGCTGACATAGCAAAGTGAAAGCTAGCAGTGTAAAATGCAGTAACTTAAACAGCTGACAGCCACAAACTGCTAAGGTCAGGTACCATATGCTGGAACCAGTGATGCAGTGGCTGTATCATGCCAGGCCATTCGTGTAATCAGGTGCTTGTCGAAACTCATAGGAGCATCTTGCCTCTATTAGGCTACCAAGAATCACTTAAAGGAGGAATGAAAATTAACCGCACTGCACAGAATTACAAAGTGAAACTGGAACTAATGACATGTCAGGAAGAGAATTAAATTGGAGTATTTAAAAATTCACACATGGATTGGAAAAAAATACAAACGTGTCTCCAGCACATATGGGTCAGATACTTTGTAGTGCTGAGCTGTACTCTCACAGAGCCAGACTTGGATACAAGGCCTGCAGGCTCTCCTTCAAGAGTGTTCCTTAGTTATTTATACTGCTGTTTCACAATTCTGATGACAAGTCAGCAGGAGTTCTAGATACTCAAAAAAGTCTAATAAAAAATATTTAAGAACCTAAATTTCAGTTTATACGTATACCTTTAGACAAATTTACACTCCAAACTGCTGTCAGCTATTAAAAGTTTAAGTCACGCTGTACCACTATATGTGTTGTAGATCTCTGCACCTTAGGAGGTTCTTACATCTGTGTTTTTGCTCTTTGCTCATAAGATTCTTCTTCCTTTATTATTTTTTTTTTTAATAAAAACTTATTTTATTAAACAAAATAAAATTAAATATGTTAAAGAAAAAAAAAGCTAAATGACTTGGGGTAACAGTGGTGAAATATTTCAGCTTCTTAATTTTCTTTCCCATAAGCTCATTCATAATTTCAGAATTCAAAAATATTTAAAGAGTTAACATAGGCCAAAAATACTGATGATTTGAAGAGATCTTATTTACCTTTCCAAACGATTTGACCATCTGTATTGTCCCTGCTTGTCAGATTTCAAAATTCAACATCACAGCTGTATATGCACACTCTTTAGCCTTCCAAAATGGACATACAAAAGGAAGTCACAGAAATAATCCCTTAAATAAAGTCAAAGGGCTCAGTATTGTCATACCCACTGAACAACTTCATTTACAACCACTGACTAAATCCATTATAGATGTTGACAGCTTTAGATCTATGTATTACATTTTGGGGAATAAATGCCACTACATATTTAGCCTTTACAGAGCAAAGCTTTTATTTTGTGTATAAATCTGCGTTTAATGAGGCTTGAAAGAGATGATTGCTAAATAACAGCCTGCTGCATTCAAGCTCAACTGCCTCCAATTATATTGTTTATAATTATATAATTGTACAATATAATGTGTGTCCAACAATCCCTGTGTTTTATTACTGCACAGCACTATGACACTGGCGTAAATCACCTTTTCACTTTCACAGTCAGCCTCTTTCATTTTGCTTACTCAGCCAACACAAATGCACACAGAACTGCACTTTCGACTGCCAAATGCATCAAACAAGCTTACCAGTCTCAGCAGAAATAAGAAAGTAATGCAAGTGGTCAACTCACAAAGAAGAATGGAGAAAGAAAGGTATTGTCTATATAAGGAAGTGAGGGAGGAAAAAAAAAATAGTTTCAAATTATACATGGTGTTTATGAATTCTGTTTCTTAGGGTTTCTTGTTGGCAGATGCTTCTGAAAACATGGCCTATCCAAAATTCCTATGAGAATGAGCGCAAAGCAGCTAATGTTCTTTGCACTGTTCTTACTCCTGTATGGATAACACAGCATTTGCTGTAATGGCAATAAAATTAGCAAGATTCTTATTAGCAAACACACCATTATGCTACAACACTTACATAAACCTCACTTCTTCCTCCACCTCTAAAGAACAATGTTTCTTCTCTCTGTTCCACTGTTTCAAAACTAACCCAACTTTTAATCAGCAATTTAATATACATTTACTTTTAATAATTGCTGCTGCAGAAATTTAATCCCCAAAGTCATCCATAAAACTCTTTTTGACTTAATAGGGACAGCATTTCATTGTTTTGACATGATTTCTTGAGCACACCTTCCAAAGTGATAAAATTACTGGTTTTAAATGTGGCATAAAGTCCTTTCCTCTCTCCTCCCTTCCCTTCAAACAAACTCTCCACACTGGATTTTCTTCTTTTCTTTTGTAGTCTGCAAGTCCTCACACCCACAACACCTGGCCTTTTAATCAGTGAAATTCTGGTACTGCAGCCCCCTGTCAGAAGGCCTCCCATTTGTCTCCCTGTCAGCAGAAGGCAACCCACAACTGCCTGCTTGAGGCTCATTACCCTTGTATTCTTTTTGGTCTTGGCTGCTTGTAAAGTGCTGACTTTTAAAGCCTGCAGCCTATCCTTACTCCAAAACAATACACTAAATTTTGACAATCTGAAACTTTTATGGGTTTTGGTGTTGTTGGGTAGCTAGTGGTAGAGATCTTAAAAGGGAGCTTCAGGTGTAGGGTTTCACATCCTCTAAACTACCCCAGCCTGCAGTCCTCTGCATTTACCTCTAAAACTCTTGCCTCTCCTGTTCCCGATGACTCAAATAGTAGTCTTTTGAAATCTACTGCTATCGTTATTTTAACAACTTGGACAGTTTCACAAATTGGGAGAAGATGGTTTAAAAGTATAATTTTTTTTTTTCAATAAAATTACTGCAAACACCTTTTCAGGTCAATTAACTTCACTATCGCACATCAGTTCCTAAACAGTCCCTTAACTAGAGTCAATGGCTGTTAAAAAGCAGGCATCTGAACTTCTCTTAGGTTTAGATGCTGTTTTGGAACTGAAGACTAAATTAAAAATTAACATGTAATTATAACTATGAAGTTATTTTCAAGTAGTAGCTGGATTACTTTCTTTGATCTTGAGGAAATGTTTCACCATTATTTATCGAACAACCCACTTTTATATGCCATCTCTTATAAAAAAAATTTAAAAAATCTTTGAACTATGACTTTAATACAAATGTTTGTATTGCACTGAATAGAAATGTATCAGATTGTGAAAAATGGGATCAGTGTGTCTCAGTTTTGAAAAACTGTCACAGCAAGAAATACCACAGATTTTAACTTGTAATTAGATTTAGCAAATAATTTCCTACAGCCATGCAAACTTGTTAAACATAATCCAACCAAAAGCCAATTAAATGAAAAATTCAGGGGTAAGAGGGAAAAGGTTCAGTGAAAAGGCAGCCCACACAGAGTGTCACACAACCATGGGTCTTCTTGGTCACTTCAAAGAAATCTATGGCTGTCTCTGGGCCCCCAGGGAAAAACAACATGCTGTCAGCACAGTACACAGCCTTATTCCCAGCACAGAGATCTCCCACAGCTTCCAGATCCCCAACCCTACTCAGAGGTATTGACCCAATTTCTAACTGCTATACTTTCCCAGCTAAAATAACTGTCAGAGTTTCTCACAGCATCCTCCCCAGGTGTTCAGCCTCTTCCAAGGCAAGCATCTGTGCACTCTGCCTTGAACACTGAGGCTCATTACAGCCATAGGAACCATACTACTGATGGAAGAGATACTTTCTGATAAACTGTGAGTGTGTCTATACCTCAAATTGCTAAAGTAGATAAAAAAAAGATACTTCTAAAATTCAGAGTCCTTTGCCTCCTTGTTTCCAAGTCTCTGGGATCTGCACTCCCAGGTTTACGAGCTTTCCTCAGCAAAAATAAAGGTTACGTGTTAGAGCTATTTCAAATCAATGCCAAGCTTTCAAGTGTTCTCCTCATCTTTTTTTTCCCATTTGACTGCAAGGGAGGCAGGGGTGGGCATTGTGAGATCTGCAGTAAAGAGAAATGACTGTTCTGAGTTGAGGTACGTTGGGTGCATTACCTGGGAGCTGCTCTGTAGGACCCCACTGTTCATAAGCAGCTACTTGATGCATGCATTTTGATGCATGAAGTGATGACACTCATTGCATTTTGATGCATGAAGTGTTGACACTCATTGCATTTCAGCATTTTAAATAAACAGGCATTTGAGCTGTTATCACCAGGCTTGTTTTCAAGTAGAAATCTAGGTACCAGTACAGAGAGCGGAAACACTTGTTTGTTAGCAGTTGCAAGGTAGGGCAGGAGTAAACTTAAAACTGTCAGGGGAGGCAGAATGGACCAGGTAAAAATTTTCTACCAGCTGAGAAAAAAGTGAATTTTTTAAAAAATCAAAGTGGGTTATATCTTGAATTTTGGGTCATTCTTCTTCCACAAATGTACCACATTACCTTTGAAAGGCTTTTTTTTTTGGTAGATCTATCTGTGTTTGGTTCTGCATCACACTTAAAGTCAAGTCAGAACTGTCATGGTGGTTTGGGTTTTGTCCACGTGCTCTAAGTGTTGTTTTTCTGACTCAAGAAATATGCTATAGTTCTCTAGAAATTACTGGATTCACGTTGCTTCGCCACATAACACAAAAAAATTGTCTGCTACAGAGGAACTGCTTCAGAAGATAAATGTTTCTTTTGTTTGTTTGTTTGCTTTTGGCTGGGTTTTGGTTTTTTTTCCCCCTCCTCTGAAGAAGTGGTATCATTAATTGAAGTAGTCATGGTTTAAAAAAAAAAAAATGTTTGTAAGAAAGATTGATTAAACAATTTCAGTCCAAATGGAAATAAAGCACAGAAGGTAGAAACAAAAAGCAGACACACAAGTATGTCAAATTTAAGAGGAAAGAATGATTCTTGTCCTATCATTGATAAAGGCCATTTTCCATGACTCAGAGGTATAAATTGACAGTAGATGAAAAAGCAGCAGAGAAAAAATATGCATTAGAAATCAGAATTTTTGATAAGAAAGAGAAACCCTGCTACTCTAGTTACTTGACATACCTAAAACTTCAAACTAATCTTAGCTTGCTACATGTACATGGATGAACAGTTACTTCCACAGGCACTGCTACCAGGTGCAGTAATTTTCTGGTTGGCCCTTCCACGTATCCCAGAAACAAACAAAAAAACCCCCAAAATTAAAATCTTCCTTTTCCATCTGCACAAGTGTAGGGAAATGTACATGTTTGGCATGCTAAATTGTACACAATTTAAGCCTTGAATTTGCAAAAGCTTAACTGAAGTCTGACGAATAGAAACCTTATATAATTTACTATTTCCTGGAATAGGGGGGGAAAAATGCACAACTGAAAGACCTCACAGTTACGTGTAGTTGCACACCCAGCAGCAGTATTGCTGAGAAACAGCTGTTAATTACTTTGACTTCCAGCTCAATCTTTGAAGAAGTACTCAGCTGCTACCAGATTTTACATACATTAGCTTCTTTCACAAAGTAAGCTGAAGTAATACAAGAGGGTAAAAATATTCATGCTTCAACAGCTTTATCACAAAATCCATCTCTACTTAAGAAAAAGAAAATGCATGTCAGTGCATGCTAATATAAAGTTTTCACTTTTCCTTTCCTTGAACAGTCTTGCACCAAAACTTTGCAAAATAAGTTGTTTTGATTTATTTATTTTTACACGAGAAGATTTCAAACACAATTTTCTATCCCTATTCCTCAGACGGCCCATGACAACTGAAGGAAAAACACATTACTTTTTCTTCGCCCATTATTTAATGAATATTCACTGACTGAAACGGTGGTGAAAGTAGAACTCTTTATTTACAGGTCCATCAAGTATGGTATGCCTTACTTTGATTATGTCAAGAGCCCGTAGATGC
>JANIJG010009088.1:27933-46767 GCA_024611175.1 Megaceryle torquata | reverse complement strand
GCTCTGCTCAGCAGCAACTAAAACATCTCTGCATTATCAACACTGTTCTCAGCACAAATCCAAAATGTAGCCCCATACTAGCTACTGTGAAGAAAATTAACCCTGTCCCAGTCAAAACCAGCAAAGGAGCAGAACAGAGTGGTACCTTGCTACAGTATAGTCTGGGGAGGGATAACCCACTTACAGAGTAGAGCCTGTGATGGAATATAGAAGCCAGCAGAACTTCACAGGGGACATGGCAGTCACACAGTGAAACAAGCGTTTTAATTTGCATCTTGAGGAAAAAAAAAAAAAAAATTTTCTTCGGCCATCTGATTTTTTATTTTCTTTCCTAAAATATCCTGAAGTAGGAAGCTTTTGGAGAAGTAGAAGGGAGGGGGGAATTCATTGAAAACCCAACTGTCTGAGAAAAGTAACATCAAAATGTAGTCTGAACTAGCCCTACTTAATCCCCTCAAGCAGATAATAAATCCTTTGATGAACTTCCAAAATACCCAAGGATATGCAAAATTGTAAACAGGCCAATTTTTCTAAAGGAAAAAGATGCTTCTTCTATACTTTATAGTATGCTACTTTTCAGTTACATACATTTTTGCTCTCAGTGTGGAAATACAAATACTTTAGGCAAATAAAAATAGGGAGACAATTATTTTGTTGTTTTATGCTTTATTACTACATCTGTATTGTAGAAGACTAAACATCTCAAGTCTCTTTGAATGCATACATGACACTAAGTACATTTTTAACAAAAGCCACATCTTTTGCACAGGATTTCTATTGCTTTACAAGAGAAAATGAAAATAGGACATATATTTGTAATTTACCCTGGTTCAGAAATATTCATCTACAAGGACAAAACTGGGGTGTCCAAGGGAAAAAAGCAAAACCAATCCCTGTAGGACAGTGGGCTTAAGTTGTTCCTAGATGCATTGTGAAATCCCATTCTGAGGTAAGAAAACAGGAAATGGTAAGAATTAACATTTTAGCTGCATACTTCCTAAATTATTGTATTAGTAGTTAATGACATGGCATTTCTGTATTCCCCTGCAGTCAGGTAAGTAGCAACAACTAGAGTATAAGATGTGAATCATCACAGCACAACTGCAGAGATTAACATTCTTGCAAATGGCGATGTTCAATACAACTTAATGCTTCAGTCCTGAAAATATCACTCACTTCCATGTGCAACAATGGAGAATCAAGGTGCCATAAAGATCTCTAATTGTCATTAATAAGCCCCTGAACATACCCCCTGAGACAAATTCGGAAAAGTTTGACTATCCTGAGAAATTGGTAACCTTCATTATTAGTCCACCTGTAATTCATCTACAGCAGATTGCTCACACACATAGTGCAGAGGCACACACCCCTTCACAAATACCTACGCAGTTTTACTATATCCCAAAAGTGTGACTGAAGCCTTCTGTGGACACACCTACACTAACACAGGTACCAGTAACCACACGCCCATTGCAGCAGAACTCTGCAACCTGCAGAGCCCTGGCAGCAACCACCAGCTATCTTAATAGGGAACAATGCTGCTGTCACCAGACTGGAGACCCAGTCTGCCCTGGATGATACCACTCCATGCTAACACTCCTGGAGCTGGATTGTGCAGAGACAGCTGGAATATCTTTGCACATGTGTCTTTCCACCAGGACCTTATTTTCCCTGCAGCTGAACAGCAAGGTAAGTATGTGCTGAGCAGACAAATGTCCATGGCAGGTAAATGTAGTTTCTTAGTCTTTGTGCAGACCAAGCATCTCATTCCTCTTTCCCAGCAAAACTGACTGTAAGTCAATTAGGAACATATAAAAGTTGTTTGTTCATTCTGATACAGGTCTGCAGTTTGACCACGTGCCACTGAAACTAAAAATTTGGTTTGGGGGCTTCTTAGAAGTAAAAAGACCAGTTTCTGCCTTGTGGTGATGAAGCAGCTGATAAATCTGGGGATAGGAAGAAAATTGCATCTATAATATATAGATATTCAGCAACAAATCAGGGCTAACAGGGGATAAAATTCTACCCCTTACTGAAGTGACCTCAATGAACGGCTGCAAGGATCCCAAATCAGCAAGCATTAGGACCATTTTAGTTATGCAGCCCACCATCCTGACACACTGGCAAGAACATTTAAAACAGCTTGCAAACATACACATACATTCCCCAAGACACCACTGTATTTTCAGGCCTCATGGAAGACAGTGCAGCACTTTTCAGGTCCATCTTAGGGTTTAACTTATAGCTGTGCATTGCTTCCTCTAATCTTGACCTGCTACGCATGTTTATGCAAAGGTCAGTACAGGTGGCAAAATGATACCTTGGCAGAGAAGTAAGAAGGCTTACACACTATAATAAGGAGATAGCAAATGAGATTCCTGATCTATGGTATTTTGAATTGCAAATCCAAAGAATAGATTCCCTTTGACTGCTGAGAGTCGGTTTTAGCATTGCTACACCGCAGAAGACACGGGAAGTTTGAGTCTGCGCTGGAAAGGGAGGCCAAGAAAATAAGGGAATGGATATAAGTATGGATATGGAGGTATCATAGAAAGGAAAGGTAGTGAGATTTAACTATGCAATACATAGTGGCTAAGGTGGTTTACTTAACAGCTTACTCATTTATTTGGTTTGGGCAGCCTGCTGCAGAGCACACAGAAAAGTCATAAAGTGACTTTAAACCATGTAGGCATCTTCAAAATTATTTGGTGTCTGCACAGAACAGCTGGGCAAGAGATAGGAATTTATTCTCTCTCCCAGGCCCTTTAAAAAGAATTGCCTTTCATATCGATATCTCCCTGGTTGCAAACAGGCAGATTATAAGATATGAGGGCACACCCCTGGAAATGACTGTTTCAGGTTTCTGGCAAAGCGCACAGATTTACTCCTTTTATATTTCTGAGGCACTCTCCAAGAACTTACATGTAGGTACATGTTTTGGTGATGAAAATGAAAGCATGATCCTCTCACCTCAAATGAATAAAACAACAAAAGCAGATCTTCAGAAATGGTTAAGTAATACAGTGCAGACCCATCTGACAGTTGACCACCTGTAGCTATAATAAATGATTATTTGACATGCTATCATTGACTTTCACTAGTCATCTATTCCCCCCAGACATCAGGCTACATTTAGTTTTAAAGATTCAATCCCATATTTTTTTTCCTCATTTTTTTCCTGAAAAAGTTCAAAATTACCTATAAATATTTTAGGACTGAACCTTGACAAAGAAACCACAATCTTACATTCAAGTTACATACTTATAAACCTTCTTCATTTAGAAATGTCATAAATAGATGTATAAAATTGTTATTCCCAACTACTTATTATAAAGGAATAAAAACAGAGGTTTAAATAAAGTGCCTAGTTATTTTAATGTGGATGCTTTGATTTTGCAGAGCTCCCTTACACACAGATTTCTGATAGCATTAAAAAATTAGAATTACTTTGTATCACGGATAAGATAGCTGACATTACATATAGATAACTGTTCATTGGCTTCATATTCCTCTAGGGTTTATCACACATCTACATGTTATACCTGACTGCTAGGCCTGAATTATTTTTTAAGCCAGCAAATGAGTAAAAAAGTCCGAATAAATCCGACAACTCTCAGTTGGATCAATTTCTGAGAGGTTTTTACAAAGAAGGTTTTATTCCCACTAAGAGCTGAGAGAAATGCATACCTCATTAAATTTTTGCCAAATAAAAAGCTGTCCCCTCCCCTGTCCCTCAGATTTGCTATACAGACAATTGCTAATTCAGGCAGAAAATGGTTATTTCAAAACAAAATGATCCAGATTCACAAGAAGGAAAAAAGTATAGAGAACTGCAGGATGTAGAAAAAATACATAGCCTGACATTTCAGTCCCTTGTTCAGTAGCACTAGGAAAGCTTCTACGCTGTATGAAGAAATAAAATGTATTTTCTATACTGTCCTTTTGGAAATAGGTGCATGCAAGTCTGGTTGGAGGCTGATATTTCTACCTTATCATGGTGGGGTTTTTTCCAAAGGCCATAAAGAGGTTCTCACAGAACTTCAGATCACCATGGAGGGCCAAAGTAACCACCAGCTTGGTAAAAGCACTTCAGCATGAAGCTGTATGAAGCTACTGCTACCTCTGAGGGTCATGGGATATCGCAGTTTCACTTAGATGGTTTCACTTCAAGAGTTTCAAATTGTTGGCTCAATAAATCACTTCTACATGATTCTACGTGATACACCAACAATCACTATTCTTCCAAGCATCATTTTATTAAAGGCTGTTAGGGTATGGAGATTACCAATTGGCTTTTGTCCATCCTGTTTCAAAACTGGGACATGCCATAGACAACTTTCTCTTCTTTCACCTGCAGAAGGGTAAACATGTACTGAAGGAACATGACTTTTGGTCTACCAGCCAGTTCTCTGGGACTGTCTCTTTTAGTTGAAGTAGCATCAAACCCAGAACAAGTGCAAGAACACAAACCGTGTTTGCTCACCACGCGTGGTGGGACTTCCCTTTGGAGGGAGGAATGTGTTTGCCCTCACGAGATCATTCTCACAAAAGGCAGAGTGAGATGGAAGTTTCCTAATGAAACCACCTTTGTGTCAGCCAAGCCCTCCCTACTCCACTGAGCCCAAACTAACAAACATGGTACCTGCCAGCCTCCAGCCCGCACAGACAAACCCTGTTTCAGGGCACTGCTGCCTCTGGTTTACAGGGAGACATTTCAACTGTCAACCTAAGCATTCCATGCTGCTCCTCTTGCCATGGACACCTGTCAAGTTGTGACTGGGGACCCCACGAAGCCTTGTCCCCCACCATAACCATCCTCATGTCAGCCTCTGCTCCTGCGCTGGCTGGACACCCAGGGCAGCCACCCTCATCCCGCTCTACCTCTCCAAGCAGGTCCATGCCTTACAACCCAAGGTTGCTCTTGAAAAGACTGTTCCTGGAAGGATCCTGCCAACATTTTATTTATTTATTTGAATCAAACACGAGAAGGCTCTGGCCATTCTCCTGACATGGGGTGGAAGCATTTGTACACCATGGGTTGGGAAAGGCAGGTGCCTGGTTCAGGTCTGTTGCACACACCCTGTGAGATATCCAACCCCGTTCCCCACTTCAGCCCTGTTATGACTTCATAATTAATGCTACCACTTGTTCTTATATCTGGACAGAAAGTAAATATCGGAAATAATTATAATAATTACTGACTTCACAGTTCGCCGCTACTGAATAACCTGCCGTGGTGGTATTTCTCCTGCTTTTGGGAGGATATGCTAGCTATTGTTTTTTAATGTCATGGAATATGAATTGTGCACTTCCATGCTACTTGTTTCATTGTCAGTCTGGTCAATTTGAAGATAATAAAATTTATTATCTTAATACCCAAAAATGATTTCTGCCCACCATCTGCAGGCATCATACATCAGAAAGCAAGGAGGACAGAGCCACTCAATGACAAAATAACCAAATGATCTATAAAATGCAACTGTATGTGAATTTTTGCACCTGCAAGTATCCTTTAGGATAAGTTAAATATGCTAGAAGTTGACTGACAATTTTCATCAGTCCTAAAGACAGAATAATTTAAATGCAGGGCTTCTTCTTGTCTAATACAAAGTGCTGAGCACAGAATCCTAAACAAACACTGTTGAATTTAAATCTGGTCTGCACAAAATCTAAAACGGAGGAAACCACTTAATCACAGAATCACAGAATATTAATGGCTGGAAAGGACCTCCTAGACCACTGAGTCCAACCATACCCATAAGAAAAAACCCCATCTAAATACCCTGATCAAACACCACTTCAAAACCACAAAATAACCCCCTACATGCCTGCCACTACAGCATGTCCTGAAGCACCAGGTCTACCCTTTTCTTAAATACCTCCAGGGATGGTGACTCAACCATCTCCCTGGGAAGGCTGTTCCAGTGCCTCACCACTCTTTCTCTAAAGAATTCCTTCCTAATATCTAATCTAAACCTCCCCTGCCGCAACTTCAGACCATTTCCTCTGGTTCTGTCAGTAGTTACTAAGAAGAGGACAACCCCCACCTCTCTACAACCTCCTTTCACGTAGTTGTAAAGGGCAATGAAGGTCCCCCCTCAGCCTCCTCTTCTCCAAACTAAACATACCCAGCTCCCTCAGCCTCTCTTCAAATGACTTGTTCTCTAAACCCCTCACAAGCTTGGTAGCTCTCCTCTGGACATGTTCCAGCATCTCAATGTCTTTCCTATAATGAGGGGCCCAGACCTGAACACAGTGTTCGAGATGAGGCCTCACAAGTGCCAAGTACAAGGGCACGATAACTTCCCTTCTCTTGCTGACCACACTATTTCTGATACAAACCAGGATGCTGCTGGCCAAATACCAGGTCCTGCACTTCGTCCACAACAACAACCAGCAGCACTAAAAGCTTGGGGTGGAGTGGCTGGAGAGCTGCCAGGCAGAGAAGGACCTGGGGATGTTGATTGACAGCAGGCTGAACATGAGCCAGCAGTGTGCCCAGGTGGCCAAGAAGGCCAACAGCATCCTGGCCTGGATCAGGAATAGCATAGTCAGCAGGAGCAGGGAGGTGATCATTCCTCTGTACTCGGCTTTGGTGAGACCACACCTCAAACACTGTGTCCAGTTTTGGGCCCCTCTCTACAAGAAGGATGTTGAGGTGCTGGAGAGGGTACAGAGGCAGGCTATTAAGCTAGTAAAGGGTTTGGAGCGTGTCTCTTATGAGGCCAGGCTGAAGGATCTGGAGCTGTTTAGGCTTGAGAAAAGAAGGCTGAGGGGACACTTTATTGCTCTGTATAACTGCCTGAAGGGAAGTTGCAGCGAGGTGGGAGTTGGTCTGTTCTCCCTTGTGACAAGCGATAGAACCAGAGGAAATGGCCTGAAGTTGAACCAGGGGAGGTCCAGGCTGAATATTAGGAAGAATTTCTTTTCTGAAAGGGTTGTCAGCCATTGGAATAGCCTGTCCAGGGAGATGGTGGAGTCATGGTCTTCAGAGGTATTTAAGAGCCAGGTAGAAGTTGTGCTGAGGGACATGGTTTAGTGGTTTTGATAGGGCTAGGGATAAGGTTGGACTTGATGATCTTGAAGGTCTCTTCTAGTAGAAACTATTATATGATTCTATGACATGTTAAACTCATCTGAGAAAAGCCAAGAACAACAAAAATCCCAAGCCTTGTAACCTTGATAATGTTAGATGACAACCTGTGTTTGTCTTGACTCTCATTAGAGCAAAGTGCTGTGTTAGTGGGAGATGAGCCCAGATTCTCATGTGCCCCAGTAGCCATTATTTTGCTGAAGAACCCTACTGTCATTTATAGAAAGCCTCAGAAGAGCTTCAGAACTACAGGAAAGTAGCAGAGCAAGTCCTTTAACTAGGGGAGGAACCTATATGTATGTGGGCAGGCCATCTGCCCTCAGGTATTAGTTATTGACAAGAAAGCTAAGGTAGATTTGCTTCCTGATCATTATGTTGCAGATCCTTCTACATTATACAAGCTGTTGTCCCACCTCCATCAGCAAGTCCTTTTCAAAAGCCCTTCATCTGCTCTTCTCAGCAATACTCACTGAAATTAATTTCCATAATTTCACCTGCAAATTAAGCCTGGGTTTGCCTTGTATGGGCATTCTTTAACATTAGCATCACTATCATCAGCCAGTGACATTAACTCTGGTGGTGGGATGCTCTGAGACAGCCATGTCACTCTGCTTTGATTTTTCATAACACTGGGGCAAACCTCTGAGATTTCAGAATACCGCAAGTTTTTATTTTTCTTTCTCTGTCTTTTCTCATATCTGCAAGACCCTTGCAATTCCTGCACTGTTTTCTTAGAGTAAAAACGTCTAAGCCTTCAGTCCTCCACTACATATAGCACCAGCAACGATAAAGCCAGATTTCACTGGTCTTGTGCTGTGAAGAACCACTTTTTTTTTTTTTTAATAAATGCTTTAGTATTGTAATAAATAACCCACCAACTTATTAGACTAGGATTACATATTCAGTTTTAAACTTTAAAAGAGTCTGCTTAAACATCGCCTATATTTTTTGCAGCTCAATCCTCATAGATTTACACAAAACCACGTGTAGTACAAGCAGCTACTCCTTCCATTAATGATAAAGGCTAGAAATATGCTGCTCTAGGCAAGCTGTCCAAAGAACCCTAATTGCTTTTTTTGCCAGATGTCATTCTCAGAAGTAACTCTGACAGTCCCATTTCTGCCCTTTTCTTCCCTCATCCCCATCAAACTGACATTCTTTATAATCTACCTATGATTAGCTAGAAACAGCTAATTTCCAGAGCTATGCCTTTGACAAATGTTCAGGAGAGGATGTTTGCAATTACCCATTTTCTCCCATGTTAATATTCAATTTGCAGCCATCGAAGCGCGCTCTATGCTTGTTGAGAAAGAGGTACAGGACTGCTGGTCAGACTTCTTCAAGGAAAGGGAATCAGCCTCAGCCAACTTAACCTCCTGTAAATAAAGAACTTTTACTTATTCATTTTCTGTCCAGACTACTAATGTACACTTAGAGAGCATTCAGTTTTTCTTAGGAGTGAGATAAATAAGCCACTGCTTGGTTAAAACCATACTGGTTTAGGACACTTCATCAATGTCCTCCTCCTAAGTCATAAATAAAACTGTTTTGAGTTTGTGGCTTCTGGACAAAATGTTCTGTTCTTTCATCCTTATTTTCATAAAACCACATCAAAAAGCATGATGAATTCTTACGAGGATCAGAAGATACCTCAGTACGAAAAATGACTTACATGTACATCTCCAATACTTGAAATATCTCCAACAACATTAGCTTTAAAGAACACATTTAATGAATATAATTACTGCTTAAATAACTATAATAACCAAAGTATGAAACATTTATCTGATTATGAGATTTCACTGAAGCCAATAAAGCTTGTCTTTTTTCTTTTCACAATGTGTCACTACATTTTTCTTCAGTTTTTAATCCAGATGCAATCTGGCATGACAAAAACTGCTGGCTTCCCAGACACAGTCTGATAAGCCAAATTCCGTGCTGATTCAAACCCTGCTTCAGCAGGAGCATGTGGGATTCAAAGACAGCATACAACAGTTGTCATTGTTGAGAAACTTCAGAAGAGAGATGAGTCACCACAGCCAAAATAGAATTGCAGATTACTGGAACTTCTTTTATGGAACAAGGATCTCACCCATTCCATCTTTGCATTCAACTCCTACACATGCTTTTCTATTTGTTTTCTTTCTGATATTACATGAATTCATAGTGGTCAGCTCCTGCCTTTTTTGCTGCTATATGAAAGAATTTAATTTCTGTGCACAGAGCACATACCACCAGAAAAATAAAATAAAAAAAAATAATAAAACCAATCCCAAAATCACATCAACAGTTTTGCTTCTCTATAATCTTAAGTGAAATCAATGCCTTTTTATGCTGCCTTACTTCCATTCCTGATAATGAAAGGTGTGGACTTTTTTGTGGTTGCTTTTTTTTTTTTTTTTTTTAAATCATCTATTTTTGTTGCCATATCCTGGACTGAGGTTCTTTGCTCTATTACAAATGCAACAGAACAAAAAAAACAGATTAAGAGCCATACTCTGATTCTCTCTATTTCAGCTGTGAAACTGAGATGCATTGCCACTGACACCAACGGAATTGCCCAGATTCAGATATCCAAGAATAAAAGACAGAATAATCTAAATATAAATTTGAATCAAAAGTCAGGCTTACCTTCACATAAAAGCTTCTGATAATATTGCAATTGGCAAACCACATTTAGCTAAATATGTATGGGTACAGATAAGTATGTATATAGGCTGTGCTTGTAGCTGCAAAAATGTGAATAGAGATGAAACCTGTTTAACTCTCCAAGAAGAGAAAGCAAGTGGGGAAATCAAATTGTAATCTGGAACACTTCCACAAAAATATTCTTTTGGATCATAAAATACTCTTTTATAGACACACATACATGCAGGCAGACTTACTGAAAACCAGCTAATATTGCTTCTGTCAGCACCTGATGCAGCAGCAGCATGTACCCATTTGTCAAGGAAGATGATTTTCCCCAGTAAGTTAATGTCGTCAATTATAGTTTATCATAAAACACTGTTGTTAATATTCACTCTGAGCAGAAGAATAGCTCTCATTATGTCTTCATCCATTTGATTTTTCTCTATACACATGGTCCACATCGGTTTACTGTGTTTGCTGCTGATTAACAGAGAACAAGCCTTGGGTATAGCAGTTTATATTAAGCATATGTTTTATGGCAACTAAACAAATTTGAGGTAATAAAAAGAGAGGTCACAACTATGGTATTTCCAGTATCTGTAACTGAAGATCCCAACAATGCAAACTCAATTTCCCTTCAAATTATCAGATCTGGAGTTATGTCACTCAAGTTAATCCTTAAACCACCAAGACAAAAAAAAAGGACAAGGTGTAAAGCACCATGTGGATGGGAAAAGGGAGGGAATGAAAAAAGAAAGATTATAATCTTCAGAATTTCTGGAATTATAAGTCAACATCTGCTCAGATGAAACAGATGATCGTAGAGCAGCTGATGCAGTTAGTGAGCACACAACCCTAGGAATAACCCCTTTTTTAATCCTACCCTTCCTCCATTGCCTTGAGGAACAACATCTTCTAGTGACTTTGAGAAGAAGGAATCACTAACCTGTCCTTTCCCCAGTGGTCTGGGGGTGCCCATGGCAGGGCCATCACTCTTTGTAACCTCCTCAGTAGGAGACTCAGTAGCAGAAGGCATAAATTATGTCCTGGGGGATCCTTATACCAGCCTGAGAATACAACAGCAGTAAAAGCTTGAACTTTTCCTTCCTTCCTTCCTGTCTTGTCTGACTGCTGCTAGGTGTATATGTACATGCTGGAAATGGAGAAGTGAGAGAAAACTTGTTCAAAAGGACGTAGAGGGGAGACAGTTTACAGAAAGCTAGAGAGTTATAGTCTGATTACATTATGAGCCTTTAAGACTATGTCTAAGCACCACCATACAATTAGAAAGAAGAGCAGTGCCCCTCCCAAAAGACAATTCCTCTAAATCTAGAGGCTCACTGTCCTAGGTGGACACAGTCCAGCTGGACATTATACCTCTATCTCCACCCCCATCATCATGTAGGTTATTTCATTTAAACATGTTGAGGCTTTTAAGTAGCACCCTTTGTGCCTAAATTTTCAGAGGAGTTTGAAATGTATTATTTTCAACTCCCGTACAAGAAAGGCAGGAATAAAAAATTAAGTGATCTGTCCAAGGCTGCTTCTCAAACTTCACCTGCTCTCAGTGCAAACCAGTCAAGGCTGGGCACATCTGCGTGCAACAGAAAGTCAGACACTGTTACCCAAGCTAGCCTTGAATGTGCCATCAGCAACAATGCCAGCAATATAAAATTTATCAGCACAGTGCTCAAGTCTATGCTAAGAAACAGAGAATAGCAGCTCCCCGAGCACGACTTCAATATAACCATGCTGTGAAAATATGCAAGGAATGATAGCTGTGGTCATGGAGCCCACATAAACCTACCCTTTCTTAGACATAGCATTAATACACCCATAGGTGGAGCTCAAGAATACTTCTATAGTTCCTGAGTGTTGTGCAATGAATACTGTTTCATGCACTCACCCTAACTTCTTCTCTGGAAGCTTCACAAGCCTTACATCAAAAGCTAACAGAGAAGTTATTAATAGAAATTACTATACAGGGTCAAAGCCACAAAAGTGGGTATTTCAAATAATGCATACATGACTGGAAAGATGGACTGTTTAAGTTACAAAACACTCAGTCATTTTAATTACTCATCCTGTTAATCTATTCACAGAAGCAACCATATTTCCCAGGAGTTCCTTTCTTCCCTTGCCCCCACCTAGATTCAGGCACTTCCCTGTAAGCCACAGAGAAACAGATTACAAGGATGCCCCCCAAAGACCTAACACACCAAACACTACCAACCAACCCTCCATTTCCATTTATCCTGATTTTACATCAGCAAAACTATGATCTTTAGGGGACTTATACCATAAGCAGAACCAGATAAACACCTCTTTTTGCATTTGTTTGATTCCCTGGTACCAGATAAGAGGAGAGCCATTAGAAACATTAGCTTATTTATATGACTTGCCGTTGTTAATTGCCAATATTTAATATTTCAGATCTAAACAGGTTTTTCAAATGTTATTTTGTTGTTTACATGTACAAGAAAAAAAAATGTGATGAGTTAGGAGGCAGCCTATAGGAGTTCACAGATATTCTGTTCAATATTTCAAATGACAGTTATTAAAATAAATTTCTTTGTCTTAGTCACAGGACAGTACATCTCAAATTCTGCTCCAAGTTATACCCACTGTCATCTCTCAAGAATGGAGACAAACACTGCTCTAAGTTACTCCTCTACAATGCTATCTGAACACAACTGGGAACAAAATTTAATGAATGTGCCAAAAATGCAATTTCACAAGGTATGTAAGCCAGTATCATATATTTCCAAAGGCAGGATCAGCCAGCTGTAGCCTAAAGGAATGATGCACCTTGTCAGTTTTGCACTTCGCAAGGCAAATGGGGCTATCTGAGAAAACTTAGTATTTGTGAAATCCCTATTAGCCTAGGAACACCACTTGAGATTCAAAGCAAATATGCAACTGGCCCAATCCTGATTCCATTTAAAACCAGAGTTAATTTATATGAAATTCACTAATGGATATAAAAGGTTTCTGGATTTACACCAACATAAATAAGGCTAGGTTATGTGTGTTGTTGAGGATCTTGAAGAGCAGATAGTTGCATTACATATTTTTATTATAACAGACCGCCTGAAATTATTCATTAAGATAGTATTCACTAGGGATTAGCAGACACATGCATGATCACATTTGATGGTGTATACGTTCAGGGGTGTTATTCTAAGTAGTACTTGAGAAAATTAGGAACTAGGAAAAAAAAGCAAAACCTTGGAGCTTATGCAAGTAAAATAGAAACAGTGATGTCCAGGGAAATCAGAACAGCAAGTGCAAGAGAAGCCAGGAGAGAGCAGCATCAAGGGTAATGATTTTCTTGTTTTTACATTCTTACAAAAAGTTTCTAACTATTTCACAGAAGCTGCAGCATCATCTGAGGCAAGAAAAGATGAAGGAAGGCCAAAGTGGGCATAACCATAGAACCAGCTGCAGAAGGGAATGGCTTGACAGCACACTGCCCAGTGCAAAAGAGAAAATCCACAGTAGAGGATCTAACATGGCAGAGAGTTTGCTGAGCAGAGCGCTTGACCTGGCTTGATTTTCTTCGTAGGCTAGACAATGCCACCATAAAGGTAAAAAATACAGAAAAGCAACAATGGTAGCTGGAAAATAAAAAGACACAAGTCTTGCAAGTTCCACAAAGAGTCCCAAAAATAAAAACAAAACAGTGACATTCAAAACTGAAATTGCAAAACTACCCTCAGAGTGTCATCCCTTATGATGTCCTTCCACAGTTTAGCATTTGACCTTGTTACTGCTGGGATTTTTTCAGGATTTTTTTGCACATAGTTCAAATTAATTTAAAAGTTAAAGGCTCAAATAAACATATACAGTGCTCCTCTAAAACATATGAGGGACAGAGTGTAAAATATTTCCTTCTTCTACACATACATCCTTTACAAGAGAGAGACATTTCATGGCAGAGCTCTCTATTTTAATCTCTCTATTTTACAGAAGTTACCCTAATACCCAAAAATTCAGAACTAAGCTCAGAAAAAGTTCTCAAATGTACATCACCTCATATCAATGTTTGAGTATATTACAGAATACAAATCACACCAGTTTAGCAACAGGTGCAACTCATATATAAAAAATACTAAAATTACGGGAATAATAATAATGTTTCCCCCTGTCACTTTAAGTGGCAAGAACTCATGCAGTTCTGGTAATCTTTATGACCTGATAGAATAAGCCTATTTTCTAGTTTGTGCATGTCAGCACCAGCATAGGATAACCAAGTGCAACAGAAGCTAAGGAGAGGGCATAGACTACCATTAAGAGCAATAAAAGTCTCTATAGCCTTCCTTCTTGCACCAAGGGAGGATGGGGGAGAACCAATCAAGAACAGGAGTGGGCATCGTCAGGAAACAAACCTGTCACATTAACTGAAAGGCTATCCCCTACATAATGCTAATGGGAGCACTTAGCTGTGCACCCCTTCCTCAAGTCTTGCTTTTCCCACTAAACAAGAGCAGCAGCAGGACTTCCATTAGCACAGGATGGGGTCTTCCTTGGCAGATTTCTCAAAATGTGAAACGTGCTTATCACTCTGCATTTCTGTCATGCAAAATTACGTTTTCATGAGTCAAAATGGAGAGAATCAAATCCCTAACCAGTTACCAGTAACTGAATTATCAAAGTATGAGTTCACTCAAAATAAACAGCACTTCTCTCACTGGCAGCAAAAATCCTTACTCAGCATTAGCTCCACTGTATTCCGTTTGCCACTTTGTTTATGCAATTCCTCTCCCTCACCAACTTCATGCATTAAGATTGAGTTGTACAGTCTGTTAAATATACGCTAACTCACCAAACTGAAGAAGTTTCATGCAGACACTTCCATTTCAACAATGCTTTCAGTGAAATTTCAGGAGCAAGAAAAGCAAGCAAAGACAAATATCATAGGCTAGGATGCTAGAAGCAAGTTCAAGTACCTGAGCTCTGAGTGATACAGTGTGTAAAACTATTCTGAACTGGGCAGAGTGAAAACCTGAGGTGGGGTACATCATATCCTACAAAGCAGCTACTCACCACAGACCAAGCTCCTTCTTCCTGAATTGAGACTCACATACTTTCTATTTGCAAAGGGAAATGCATTGACATTCAGACACTAGATCAAGGCAAAAACCTTACAGATGTTTAATTTTCTTTATGGTAACAGAGAGATACAGAATTTAAAAGCCTCAGGGGATAAGGTAAAATGGCAGCAGCATCCCCCAGCCAGCCAGAGCCTGCCTGTGCATTGTAGGCAATGGCAGATGCTCAGAGATTGGCTCTTCTCATCCTGGTGGCTTTGCTTGTCCCACGTTATGCCAAAACGCACAGATGTGAGAAAACAAAACAAAACACAACACCAGAATGCCAAATGCTCAGGTTTGGTTCTGTCAGTGAAGCTCTGCTACCATTTCATCAGGCTCAAGAGAAAAGAGCATTCAAAATGAATTTCTGAGTATTCTTCAATAAATGCCTGCAATTAATTGATCTGGAAATTTGATTATTAGATTTGGGGATAATTTCATTTATGTTAATGAATATATTTTTACATTTTTAAAACTGCTAAAGTTAGTTGCAATTGTCCTGCAAAGCATCTTGACAGTGAACTACAATAAATCAAGTTAAATATACCAATTGAGCTCCTGTATCAGGTGGCATTGTTTTAACATTTACTGTAAAAATAATTTGAATGACAGGAACAACTGATCAGAAAAACAATGTGGAGTTGAAGGGCCCTTGAATAGCGAAATAGCATTTCATCAGCCACTGACACATCACAGCCATCACTTCTATTTCATCCACTGCCCAACAGCAACCGGTTGGACAGACAGGCAGAGAAAGAGAAAAATAAACAAGGGAAAATTCAAATTATGGTTTCATTCTGTCCCCTGCGCCCTCCCTCAGTTCTGCAGCAGTCAGTTGCACTAGGCAACATGTCACATTTTATTTTCTTCAGGGAGCACTGCAGAGCAGAGCTTACACAGAGTTAAGGCCTTTCCTGCTCCTCACACCACCCCATCCGTGAGTAGGCTGGGGGTGCACAAGAAGTTGGGAGGGAAAGCAGCCAGGACAGCTGACCCCAACTGACCAAAGGGATATTCCATACATATGATGTCATGCTCAGCATATAAAGCTGGTGGGAGAAGGAAGGAAGCGGGGAACACGTTTGAAGTGATGGTGTTTGTCTTCCCAAGTAACCATTATGTGTGATGAAGCCCAGCTTTCCTGGAGATGGCTGAACACCTGCCTGATAATGGGAAGTGGTGAATGAATTCCTTGTTTTGCTTTGCTCGTGTTGATGGCTTTTTCTTTGCAATTAAACTGTCTTTATCTCAACCCATGACTTTTCTCACATTTACTCTTCTAATCTGTTCCCTATCCCAATGTGTGTGGGGGAGGGGTGGGTGACCTGAGAGATGGTTAGTGCTTAATTGTCAGGTCAGGTTAAACCATGACACCAAGAGTAAAAGTTTACAGGAAAAGCAAACATGTAACAGAGGAAGAAGAAGGAAAAAAGAAAGAAAGAAAAAAAGCCTTATGAAACAGCCATTTGCAGCTATAGATAACATTTGGGAACAAAAAACAAAGGGGTAAATGCTGTAGCATAAAGTACAGATTTTTCCATAATTTACTATATTTTTTTACACCATTTTGGTTACAAATTATGTCCTGGAAAACTGTAAAAGCATAGTAAAAAAACAGAGTAAAGAATCACTACCTTTAATTTATAAAGATATTAATAAAACAAATTTTGCCTTGACATAGTTTCCAATACTACCTTCTCCAGCAGCAATTACACACATGTAACAATACCAACATTATGCTGGAGTATTTGAACCAAACTAGAGACCTTATCAGTATCACTTGCACAGTCAAAAATCCTGCTGAACCCTTAGGGAATTCTGCACAATTCAGGCACAAAGTGGCTCTGGGACTTCATCTGAAGAAATCTAGCTAGAGATGGGCTCTTTTGAATTATGGTAGCTGGTTCAGAAGTATTACCAGTATTCAACTCAATAATATGTTATAAATCAGAACATAAGGTTGGGTCGCTCAAGCTAACAGGAAGACAAATAATATGTAAAAGACAGCTTCTTGAGCATTAAAGCTCTCTTTTGGGAGAGCTCAACCTTTTCCTGGTAGGACAGGATTTTCTGACTTCAAGACCTAGGAAATGTTGTGGTCCTAAGGGGGCTAAACTGACTTACTTGACACCTCTTCCCCTGCCTACTCAGCAATGACATAGGCATTTGTCTGAGCCAGTGCCTGGACATTATACCTCAATAAGCTGTCAAGAAACAGTTTTTTGGTTGCTCTGGGTTTATGAAGCCTTAGAGGTCTCTAATGCCTGTGGAAGGATGATAGCACAGAAGCTAGAAGATAGATCACCACATATGATCATGGGTTTGCAGCACAGGGACAGAGTGGCACCGGACAGACCCTGATGCAGACAGCTGAGGCATTGCTGCTCCCTTTCCTCATCCCACCCCTTCAACAAGCATCCCTCCTCTCCACCTTAAATTGAGTCTCAATGCTTGACTGGTAACAGAATAAACTACCTCCATTGGATAAAATAGAAAGTTAAACTAGTGGGGAGGAAAAAAAAAAAAAAAAACAAACAGAAAAGAGCCATCTTTGTCTGTTTTGTTGGCTAAGTGTTCTAGCTGACCAGTTAGTGGCAGGGTCAAAAGCAAGGGAGAAGGCAAGACCACAGAGCCACAGATTTGTTTGGAGGGGAGAACAGGATTGCCAGTTTAGGTGACAGCCAGCTGTTGGATGAGGTCAGTAAGATTTTGCAACCTGAGAAGCTATTTCAAACAGTGGGGTCTGCTTCTGAGTGTCACTATTGAAAAGTCACCCATAAAAGGTTAGGAAGCTGGTTTTCCTCTGCAGGACAAGCAAAGATATGATGATCTCTTTTCCCCTCAATGCACTTTTACAAAGCTTCTTTCTGCTAATTTGTCTTTACTGTGATAAACATGTAAAAAAATTAAATTAAAAAAAGTGCCCTTTTAATGTGAACAATTTCCTTCTCTTTAAAGCTGGACGTAAATTAGAGATATAAAATTAATTTTAGATTAAGCATACTTCAGTATAGCATGGATTAAAATGGGAAAAATAGAAAAGGATACCTTTTTACTAGACTGTGAAAGAAAGGCTTAATTCTTATATGAAAATGGAGTAGACCAGTACATAAATGGAAGAGAGACATCAAGCCTGCTCATACAGTCTCACAGGACATCTAAGTATATCAGAACTCATGTCCCTCAAGCTGAGCACTTTTCAGTTAAATTAATTTTCAAAGGGATGAGGTACATAGGTAATTTCAGATCTTTAAGAATTTGGACTCTGAAAAAGGTGAAATCCTGTATTTAAGCAGTAATTTTAAAATTTAGATTTTTAGTTACAGCAAAGAGACCTGCAAAATTTTGTCATGCATAAGGAAAATGCAAGAAGGCAAGTGGAAAGTAAAGGAAGGTTTAGAGTTGATGGCATACTCCTTTGGTTGTCTAGACACATCTGAATGGAATGGAGCTCCATCAGGAGAAGTTCAGACTGTACATTAGGAAAAGTTCTTCACTGAGAGGGTGGGCTGGTCACTGGAACAGGCTCTTCAGGGCAGTGGTCATGGCACCAAGCCTGTCAGAGTTCAAGGAGCATCTGGAAGATGCTTTTAAGTCATATGGTTTCATATTAGGTAGCCCTCTGAGGAGTAGGGAGTTGGACTTGATGATCCTTATGGGTCCCTTCCAACATGAGACATTCAAGGACTCTATACTTGCTGTAGTCAGTGGAAGTACTTGTGCAGAATTCTCATTATTGCCTTTAATACTTGTATGGGGCAAACACAGGGAAATAAATGAAGAAATCATTTTGGTATTCAGAAAATTCAACAAAACAGTAATGTGTTATAAGATTCAACAGATTATCTGTATAATCACCAAAAGGATTAAACTCATCATCAAGAAGAAAAAAAGCAACAAACTAATAGTACTTATGTAAGAGAGAATTCAAGCAGAAATCAGTATCAAATGAAAAGTTAAGGGCAATTCAGAAGTTAACTGCAACCTTCAACTAACCCCAAGTTTTAAAACACGTAT
>JANIJG010009088.1:11798-27833 GCA_024611175.1 Megaceryle torquata | reverse complement strand
GTCACTAGACAAAAATAATTAAAATATCCAGATTGGCTAAAGTTACAACTAGAAAAACTTTATTTTTCAGATTCTCTGCGGTATAATTTGCAATGTATTGATCTAATATATAGGTGACATTTTATTTTAATACTGTAACAAAATGTGTATGTATGTATACACACACTTCTAGAAAACCTGCAAGACACAGTAGTTACATCAGCATGTGATGAACTAGCGTAAATAGGTCTGAGTACTTATGATAGAACTATGTCAGAATGGAAGAAAGAGGTTACTGGTAATGCAATTACCAGTTTTATTGTGCTCAATTATACTTACATAATAAATCAGCAATTAACTGTCAAATGAAAAAAATTCCTAGCACTGAGGCTAGAAAATAAAGAGGGTAAGGGGAAAGGAAATTTTATGTGGCAGTTTTATGAAAAAATAAAGATTCCTGGGATATGCTTAAGAACACTGAAAATAAAACAGTACATGGATATGAGCAAGGATTATAGAACAGAGATGAACGTAAGGGGCTCCAACCACATTAAAACTGTGACCAGAAGGGCCACCTTCGGTGTTATGTTATTGTACAAGGCAAAGTCCCTGTCCTGCTTCCAACTGATGCATAGACTTCATTCCTTTTGAAGTTAATTATAGTTGTACACATTACAGTATCTACTGCTCTTCTGATGATTCTCATATCCATTTCCAAAAGCCATTGTTCTCTAATTTACTTTGATTAAAAAAAAAAAAAAAGGCATTAGGATTGAAACATTGACACAAATGGTCAACTTCTGTTTGTTCATAAATGCAATTCAGGCATTCTCCTTTTTCTCTTAGAGCAAACTCAGTGTAATGGATCTCCTGCCTGCATTGAAAAGATACCAGTTTGGGTCTAATGCTGTGTTCTGGTAAGGAACTTTCCATATTTGGAGAAATATAACCTGTTACATGTCAAACTAAGCACACCCAAAAAGTATCAATTTAGAAGAGAGCCATGCTCCTAAAAGTGAAGATTGATTTATGCCACTTCTCTTCATATAAAGATGCCATGCATTTCAGAAGAGTAGAAGCTGCATACCTAGAGCATTTATGGAAATTATATGTTTGTATTGCAGGGGAAGATAGCAGGCATTTGCCAGAAGCCCTACATAAGCAAATGCTTCTGCTGCTTAATTTTGAGTAAGGGAGTATACATAGACTGACTCCACATCAAGAATTCTTGTGCACTTGATGACAAAGGGAACAGCGTGACAAATACTTGGCACTGTACACACAGAACACAAATAACTGCGATGAGCTGAGTTACTGAAATATAAAAGTATTAATAAAAATGTCTAAAAATAAAAGATTCCTTAATAGACATTAACAAGCAGGTAACTCGTGCAGGCTGATGGATGCAATACACTAATCAAAACCAGCATCTCAGTGAGACCCTGCTCATTAATTAAAGGCTCATCATCAGGAGAAACAAACTCCTAAGTAAGATCACTGTTTGAAACCTCAAAATAAAGGCTTTAGACGATACTCATATTTCTGTTAGGACAGCAGCTACAGGCACCATTTGGGAATCTCCACTTTATTGAGCACGGTGCTGTACTGCACGCATATAAGAGAAAAACCTCTCTTGGCCATAGACCTTTATGTTACTCTCTGAAAGAAGGAAACAAATTAGTTTAAGCTCCTGAGAATGAAAATAGCAGTATTATGGGACAAACTTCCTCTTTGTCCAAACAAAGAATAAGACGACAAAAGTTTGAATGAGGAACAACCTGGAAGAGGATTTTTTGTTCTTGTTGTTGGTTTGGGGTTTTTGTTTCTTTACTTGCGTTTTTTTTGTTATTTGTTTTTTTTCGCTTGTTAGGGGTTTTTTTAAAGTTGGTACATTAATGCTGCTGCTTCAGTGGAAAATTTTTTTCCCTCCTCACATGTCCCTGTTGTCTGTTTTCTCTGACTGTACCAAAGAGGGTCACCAAATGCATAAAGTCAATGAATTCTCTGTAGTATTAAAGACAACTAACTGCTCTCTAGCTTTATGCACTGATTTCAGTTTGGATCTGCACAGATTTTCACCTGAAACTAGTGAAGCCCTGCATCTACTCAGGCCTGCATCTACTCCACTACCATTTGCTGCAGGAATAAACTGAAGCAGCTTTTTTCTCCCAACCCTGCAAGGGAGAAACAGGCCCCTAAAGTTTTCCTAGAGGTGACCTTGAGCTATAATGAAGTCACAAAATCTACACCCTAGAGTCAAAAAGATGAAGTGTAGGCAGCAATGCAGACTAGCCATGGTGGGACAACAACCCTGCATACTCCTCAATGGTGGCAACTTCTTTCACTTAACAAGTGTAAGACCCAAAATAAGTTACCTGTAGTAGTAACATATTAATCCCTGAATGGTGCTTACCAATGCCTTGTAGTACTCCTAACCAGTTGAGCAAGAGGTCACTGACGTACGCAGCCTGTGCTCCTCTTCTGTGAAAGACTACCTTATTCACAGCAGAGATATCTGAGCAGGACAGCTACGCATTGTCACATTATGCTTATTTACACTGAAAGTAGCAGGAATTTTTTCTAGACCACTGGGTGATATATTGCAGCATCATCACCTAGAACTGGATCTAAGTCCCACTGAACTCACTCTCTCTCATAAAGCTGGAATCAGACCACCTCCAGAAAAAAGGCACCGTGGGCACCCCAGACTGCAACTACTGTGACTTCTCCAGCTATATTGATTGTTAAATACAAGGCATCGGTTCATAACCGGATGAACTACTTAAGCCTCTATTGCTCTGTTTAGTAAAAAAGTCCCTCCAAGAATATCCAATTAAGACAGATGATCCCCGATGAACATGGGGAAGTAAGTGTCTGTCTCCTTCCACTTTATCTAAAATGGACATGCAAATCACTGTGCAAAAGCAGAAATTAAAAAAAATAATTGTCTGACAGCAACAGAAGAAAGTGAAAAAAACGATGACTGTGTCATGAAGGACTCCCAGATATAGTGCCTGAGAAACATACAGCTCTTTAGGGGTGAAAAATCCATCTGTATATTATGTTTTACTGTTGTACAGCAGATGAAATCCAATATTAAATTTATTGGAATTGTTGAGGGAACAGAAAGATACAGTAGGAATTAAGTGTTCAGGCTCAATAGTGAAAAAATCTTATTGATGCTGCATGACAAACTTACTTCAGAAAGCATGGAAATGTACCTGGTTTCAATTCCTATCACTCTTAGCATTAAACTTGGTAGTGAGGCCAGTGATTCACCATTATCACTGAAGATAGTCAGAAAAAATCATTTTGGGTACCTTTTGGCATAGAAAGGGAGCAGTCACTAGTCTTGTAAGCCTAGGTCCTGTCCTTAGACCTTGAGTACTAAGACAAACATGGCAAGATATTGCTCTGTATCAGTCAAAAAAAAAAGCAGTAAGATTTCAGAAGAGGAAAGGGAGTTAAGAAACTCCAGAAAGTACAGAACATTTGCACAGAAGAGAATTATAAACTACAGTAGAAATGTTTTGGTATTTTCCCACGCTATGAACTTAGGAAAAAGAAAATTCAATTGGACAACAGACAAGAATTTTACAATTAAATGCCATGATTTTGTAAGGGCTGGGTCATAACCCATTCTGCTATGTCAAACTCATACTTTTACCAAATTTCCAAAGTATATACTTGGAATGATAAAGAACTACTAGGACACTTTGAAGTCTTAGATATTATTATAGCAACAAAGAAGATTTTTTTTTTTTCTTTTGGTAAGCTGAGATTGTGATGCCCTATGTATTTACTTAAGGGCTGAACATCCCGAAAAACAGTGAGGAAAAAAATGGATACTTGAGGGTGAAACTCTTTTTAAGCTACAAAGCAGCATAAAAGAAAGCAACAATGGAAGTCATGTAACAAGTACGTATGTTCCTACAGGTCTCTGTCAGATGTTGCCTCTAAAGACCCACTGAAAGTGAAAATGGGAGATGATTCAAACATGCTGTTTTCCTGCTGTCTTCCCCACTACTTATGATCCTTATTCATCATACACAACAGACAAAAATTAAACCAGTCTTCAAGGCTGCTCTGACCTGAGTTGTGACAGTGAATCACAGACATGTAACTATCTGTTGGATTTCACATTCCTCTGCTTATGCCATTCCTGAGCTGCTAAAGAAGGTTACCTCCCAAATCAGATTTTTCTAGGCATATCCTCTGGCTTGCACAGAGCTTTTGAGTTTCTACCTAATCTTCCCCAAAGTCTCCCAGGGCTAAACATGTGTCTTATGCTCAGAAACAATTCAGTTTCAAAATTGCAAAGAGTTGGAAAACAATGCTTCCTTTCACCAATATAAAAGCCTAAATTTTCACAAAATTATCTAAAAGCCACAATGTAAAGCTTCAAAACCCAAGGTCTGTTTGAAAGCCACAAGAATAATTACCACAGGCTGCAAATAATTTTAAAGACAGGAGGTCTGTTTGTCAAGCTTTGTATAAATTGCAAAGTCAGTTTTCACTGATCCTTGCTCATCCGTAAATGCCTTTTCAACATTATAATCACACACCAAATTTGCTGCTTGTGCTAAAACTGGATTCTTTAGAGGATCACAAAGTCTCCTTACTACTGGGAAAGTCAAAACCAGCCCCACATTAAAATGTCTGTAGCATATTTCCAGCTCTGCTCTACCACAAATCTTCTCAATATAAATCTCAACTACTTCCAGTCTAAAATAGTACCACTGAATACATGACACTCAGGTCATGACACCCCCTCCACTCAACAGGTAGAAATAAAGCAAAAAGTAATTATGCCAGGATTTTTGTGTTCTATTTACACTTCTTTGCCGTCTGCTCAGTGCTGCTATGGTGTGAAATAGTCTAAATATGGAAGTAGCTGCATCTGTGGGAGACCTAGTCACATCACCATGCCAGAGATAAGGACATGGTCTCAGTTGAATGTGTAATGGCAAATACTGTATTCTTTTTGTTGACAGGCATTACAACAGAACAACTCCAGGGAGTGAAGGGGACTGTGCATGGGAGAGGGAGATGTCAATAGTATGTAAAAGATAAAAAAAATTCGAAGGGTAATATTTTTACAGGTGACAACTACATGATTGATTGTCACCTTTTACCTTTCATAGTCTGTTACATATATTTCTACTTTAACTTCTTGTTAGTTTTGACTGTGAAGCTCAGTGTTGCAAACAAAACATTATAGAAATAAATCCATTTTCCCTAAAATCACCTCAGACAAGGCAGTCTTGCTATCCACATTTTACACATAAGGGAACTGGAGCATAAGGATTAAGAGTCTCAAAACTGCACTGATGACAGAAGTAGGAAATGAATCCTGACTTAAAGTCAGCCTGTTGTGTCATGATTATTGAATCATCCTACTCTCCCTCTAACAAACCTGAATGCTAAGAAGGCATCAGAGGAGTGTTAGATCTTTTTCAAATAAAATCAGAAGTATGTTCATTCTTCTCTCCTTGTTCACTCTTCATTATATGAAAGTCTTACCTTCACATTGCACAGGTGGGCAAAATAAGACAATGGAAAATAGTCTGCACCATTACTGTATATTAAATTTCTTCATGAAGTCAGTTCCCATGAAAGCAAAGGGTTGAGGGATGACATTACTAACCAACCCAGAAAATACATGTGCAGTGGATATAATGCAAAGCTGAGACCGCAGAAAGACAGTGGCATGATCTCATTTTTACTCCTAGTTACTGATGTAACTCTATGAGACTCAATGGAGGGCTCTTGATTTCATACTATCAGTCAATCAAAACAGAGTTACAGCTGCTAATAACATCAGCTCTCAGAACTGCTTTTAAGATGTTTATGAGCTTGCAGAGCATCTGCAAAAAGGTTTATTTTGAGATGTAAAAAATAAGCATATTTTCATGCAGGCTTACTGAATTTTAAAGACAAAATACTAGAGCAAATCCTCAGCTAGAACAATCTGTCCAATCATTTCAGTAGAGCTGCCTTCTCATATTTACATATTTCCAGTTGACCCTGTCAGAGATGTTGGCAACTATTGCTTTTAAAAGACAAGCACTTTAAATTTTTTGCATTTTCATTGACCTTAAATTAAAATAAATAAATAAATCCTTGCACTTAGAGTAGATTAATATCTATATTAACTAATATCTGAAATAAATAATTGCAAAAAAATGCAAATTAGTTTACCACTGCAATTATATTTTTTCACATTATATGATATTTATAGCTGTATTCAGTGTAGAGCTATAAATCCTATTATGAAAACAAGGGTATCTAGATTAATTCCAGGTTATTTAAGTGGGCTTTAGGCTGTTTTCTAGATACATATGCAGCTTTTAAAAATCACTTCTCTCTGGAAACAAGAAAAAAAAAAAAAAACAAAGCTTGACAAATGAAGATTAATATCTTCAGCTTTTCTTCAAGAACCTTATCACCTCTGTGATGCCTATAGATGCAAGACTAAATAACATCCTGAAACTGGCCCTAAGACAAAGTTTTACAAAAGCAGGTGTTATTTTGAAGAGCTAAAACCAACCAAACAAAAAAACCTTACCCCAAAACTGCATGAAGACAAATAGGTCTCTAAGCCTTCCACTCCAAATATTTATTTTTTTTTCCACCCAGATTCCACTAGTTTAAGTGAAAATGCTATTTTTAAGCAATTTTACATCTTTCATAAATCATGACCCAATTCTCAGGAAATACAAACAACAAAACCCTATTTTCTTTTCATAGATATTAAAATAAGGATATGTTGTATTTTGGGTGAATTGAAATATCTAGGATCAATAAAAATAATAATAACAATTAAAAATAATTAAAGAACCTACAACCTTTTTACATTTCCTTCTTTCATTTCTACAACTTCAGTATCCAGACCTTCCCCTTCTCCCAAGCAAGACTCAGGGAAAAGTGTCCTTTATGCTAAATGATCTTGTGCAAACACATGTATGCAATGAAGTCAACATGAATTTTCAGTAAAAGCTCTAATGGGAATCTCTTCACTCTCACTCTTGTCACCACAGTGAGGATTATCCAGTTACTGGTCTCTCTGATATTGCTACAAACTGACTTTTGTTGAGATCCATAACTGCTTCTCTCTCAGCTTCCCTATAAGCACCTGCATCTTCCTTCCAAAATATTTAAGCTGAATATATTGTAGGAAGCTCAGAAATGAGCCATTCTGCTCAGGAACACCTAGAAACTCAAACTATAATATTTCAACATTACCAACAATTAATTCTGTACATCATGGTTTCTCAAGTGTATTAAAACCCCCAAACATGTTGAAATCTCATCATATAATGATAAGAAGCATTTTAAGTAACATTCAAGATAAATAACTTAGGGAAATACAGACTTAATGCTTGGTTTACATAGGAAATTTCTCTCTCTCTTTCCTTTCTTTTTTTCCAAGGTACCCCAGCATGTTCATCTAATCTGTGGCAACATAAATTAAGCTTTGCCCTATATTTCCAGTGCTGCTTAGTCATGTTTGACTGAAAACATACATTCTAGACCAAATTTCAGGCAATTGTAAATCTGAAATGAGTTTTACTTTGTATTGAAACTAGGCATTAAAGTAGAAATGTTGACATAAATTATAGCATTATTCCATGCATATGAAAGCTTACATTGTTTTAAGGTTTGTTTTGGTTTTTTAATATATGCAAGTAGGTGGGAGCACACACAAGTAGTCTGTTAGGCTGCATGAGTGTCCACACAGCACCACAATACTTTTTGCCCCTTTCAGTTTTCTGTAGTCAAACCAGTACTTAATGAACACACATAAGGCGTTAGGAGGAGTAATCAGGTTTACAAAAATTGTCTTATCCATTTCTTGTCACCCAAGTTCCAAAGTGGGGAGTCCATGGGAATTGAATAGGAGGAAAAAAACCCCAACAAGCCTCAAAACTGAAAGACCCTACCTTTACCCAGGAGAGCAGACCTCCTTTCTGAAAAGGAGAGAAAAGCAAGAGGATATTTGTTAGAACCAAGAAAACAACTCTTTCCTCAAGAGCTGGGTCTTGCATTGAGTTCTTGAAATTACAACATCCACCATCTCCAACCATATTCAAAAAGTAAATGGTGTTTCACTATCTGGGGTGGATACATTTGCCTTAGAAAGAACAACACAGAAAAGTTTTTCTCATGAATGGTGTTCTACTTTGAGCAGTAGCAAAAGTGCAGAAATTGATTGACACTTGCCTCTTTTCGGTATCAAGGACATTTGGATTCTGGTGTTGGTGTAAACCTTGGCAGGAATCTGACATTTTTAGGGCTGAGAGAAAACCGACAATCTCTACAAAGTCTTCATAAGACAGTAGCTAGCATCCAAATGTAAAGATGTTAAAAGGACCAATAGCATTGTGAGAAAGAACCGTGGCTCCAACTCACATATACATGCCCAAGTATGAAATAGAGTACATTATCTAATGTATGCACAACCATATAGCATGGAGAACTACAGTAAAACTGTAAAACAGAACAAAACATTACCAATATCTTTTGATGGAACTAAAAACATATGTACTACTGAAATTATCTAGTCAGCTTTTCTTAACATCCCTTCGGAATTTAATTTCCTAATTCTTGTGTTCAGTCTTAATAGTGAGTATCTTTTTCATAAGAAGATATGAGCTTGAACAAAATGTATCTTTCCCAAAGACATCTAATATTGAATCAGAAGTGCTATTAGTTCAGCTTTCTAATTGCTGTCTATCCTCACTGTTGTGAAACTGTGATGCATTCCCAGTCTGAAATTTCCTCAAATTCCAGACAGTAGATCTTGCTTTTCCTGTTGATGCAAAACTTACTCACAAGTACAACCTCTTTGTGTAGGTTCTTAGAGGCTTAAGCTAAAAGTTTCCAAAATTATTCTGACATAGAAGCACTGTTTCCCATAGAGTTCCTTGTGCAAGATCCTTTAATTGGCATTACTTAAAAAGAATCATGTCATTGCACAGGCCATACGGGCATCACTGTTCCATGTCTTTCTCAAAATCCTTCTCTCTTTCCAGCTGCAACTAAGCTTAAAAGGAACAATATCCAAAGATTCAGTGGGGGCATCATTCCCTCACTGAATGGTTTGACTGTAAAAAGAAACACTGTGGCACTACACACATTTCCATATGCTTCTCAGACGGGAAAATCTGCAAAATATCTTTGTGCATTTATTTGGTTTTAGCAAGGATGCACAATCAAAACTATTTCAGCATTTCTGAAATCAGAACATCTGTTACATACCAAGAGAGTTGTCCTAAAAACCTACATAATGCTAAATTTTATTTTTCTGGTAAGCAACAAAGCATTCTATATTTATGCCCATGAGCATCAGGATGCCAGGGAATTTATTTATACATAAGCTGAACATTAATTTGTTAAATATTGCCAGTAATCACATCCTATACTTCCAAACCTAGTATACAAGATATGTGAATGTTTTTTGTCCTCTCATTTTAGGATACTAATTTTAGCGCACAGTTCAGTTGTCACTGTTCTTGGTTACAGTCATACGGCCCGCACTTGAAGACCACTATTTCTCAACTAAATCAGAAACTGGAAGATGAAAGGACCTGATGAAAGAGCTCCTTGGAAGATTTGTCATTGAAATCTCAGGACTGTTCTGACTCCTTGATAGATGTTTTCTTTCTGTCAAATCTTACAGAACCTGTACCACCTTACATGTCACTTCTCTATATAAGTAATTAAAGTAAGAATACATAAAAGAAAAAGCATACTTACCATAACTCTGCTTTAAAAATAGCTAAAATTGCAATGGCAACAAGTTTAATCAATGACTAAGCTCATGGCAATGATAGGTTTTAGTCATCCCTCCCCTTCCCAAATCTATAGGTTGTTTGAATCATGCCTTGTTTCATACACCTGAATAAATAAATGAAAGATCTCTTGCCTTTGCTACTGTCTGAGAAAAAGAAGGTTTTGAGAAGGAGCTTTGTTGAGCAGATGTGGTCTGACTCTAGTTGCTACATCTGCACAGATGTGCATACGCTCTATGGACAGGCCCTTTGCAGCCTGAAAATTTGTGCAATAGTTTGTTTGTGTATGCGCAAAACACCTGGTGCTGTGCATGGATATTGTGCTGTACTGTGAATCTGTGCTTTTTAATGGGCAGGGCAGTGTCCCTCAGCTCAGTTGGAGAGCTGGGTGACTGGCACCCTTGTAACAGTCCAGCAGGAACTTGGGAGCGCTCGAGACCAGTAGTCCTCAGGTCACTTTTAAATATAGCTGAAAGCACTTTCCAACTCAGAACTTAAAAAAAAAAACCACAACAAAAAAAACGGACAACACCACCCCTCCCCAGATCATCCACAATTCTGAAAGCATAGATATTAAAGTCATTAAGTTGGTTATATATAATATAGAAAATCTCTTAATCATGAGATGCGGACATTGAGATGAAACTCAGTGCAGAGGTCACCAACAGAAATCCTAAAAGAAATAAATTATTCTGACACCTTGAAAGTGATACCTTCTAAACTTTTATAACCTTTGATTAAAGTTTCTTTTAATGTTTCTAAACAACCATTGCTGGTTGTAGTTGTGTTAAACTATCTCAGGAATTGTGTTGGGGAACAGACACATTGCAAGGAAAATGTTAAATCTTATAATGAAGCAGCCATGAGAATTCCTAAATTATGTGTGATTTACCTTATTTCCTGTTCCCATTATAATGAAACAGCTTAGCTTCCATCACTGTTGCTGTTTGCAATAATGTTTTTTTTTTTTGTAGGAAAACTAATCATCTAGTCTAGTCTTCAAACTACACATGAAGAAGGGAACACTAGAAAAGCTCAATGATCAAACAACGTGAGATAAGCATAGAAAAAAATGACAATAAATGAGCCACACAATAGTGATTTACAGGAGACATTTCTCTGGAGTTTGTTTGGTTTATTAGTACAATTTCTAACAATCTGACTTTTTATTCCCCTAGATGTTATTTCTTGCCTTAGATTTTTGTTATCTCCCAGAATTTCAATGCAAAAAAATAAACACCCTAAAGTTTTGAACCATTTCTTCCTCACCTCAAAGGAAAGCTGAATACAGGGTTTATTCCCATTTGCACTTGTAGTAGTTACCACAATTAACTTATTATCTGCCTTTAAATTCCACAAGTAGATGTCATTAGGACTGAACAGATCTGTCTTGGATGAAGACTGAAAATTAATCTCTACAATATTTATTTTTCTCTCTCAGTTGGGTGCTTGTAAGCAGTTTCTGAATGGTAAGGTGATTGTCCAGTAATTCCAGTGAAACAACTACCACCTTGCCATGTTCTCACATGCCTTTGGTTATGCAGTTAATAATGTTACTGGCTGATGCTGGAAAGCTGAGATGCCATTTATTATAGGAATGTACATTAGAGGAAGTGGAATGCAGCTGAAGCCTTAAGACCACTAATCAAAGTGACAACACACCCATAACAGCAACAGAGCATCACTAGTGCTAGCTGAGAACTTAGTGATGATGCATTAGACATCCTGTAACTTAGCAAAATTAAAATATTTTGTGGATGTGTAACAAATCAAGTTTATGCTCTTGTAGCTCAGGACAAACAACAACAGCCTTTCAAGTGTCATGACTGCTTGCACCAGAACATTACTAGCTCATATCACCAGGCAGGGAGCTGGACCTGGCTCAGACTACCTCCCTCTGAATATCCCACATTCAGACTGTACACGTAAGCACTCACTAGAGAACAGAAGATATTCTCTGCCTGTTGCTCACCAATGTACAGGTGCAGAAGGAAAGAATCTTAAGGAAAATAAAAAGGATGGGGGGGGGGGGGGATTAAAGCTACAGATAAACTCAGTGGAGAGGAAGCTGATACCTCTGTAACTTTAAGCTTCTGCTTCCTGCCCATCTCCAGAGCAATAAAGAAACTGTTTAAACAGAACTTACTCAAGACTTTCATAGGGTAGTCCAATAACTTACAAACACACACCAACAAAGTTCATTTGAAATCATGGTTGCTTGGAAATAAGGAAAGATAACCAAACAAAATGCTGTAATTTGGAAGCTTTCAAATTTCTACAGGAAGAGGAATTTTTTTCCCCAGTGGCTGTTGTCCAGAAAGGACTGGTGAGTGCCCACCTGTTCTGGGAGCTGGCTACACTCCTCTTACCACTCTCCCTCCAGCTCTTCAGACCTGAGCTCTGGTACAACATCCTCCCTCCCAAACATACCCCAGCCTCCTTTATCTCCACATCCCAGGAAAGAGACCTAGGCAGAAGCCTCGGAAGAAGCTGTAGAATTCCCCACCCCTGCAGGATCCCCAGATAGGCCAGGCAACCAGGATGGGGAGCACTCTGAACATCAGACCCTCCACAGGACAGCCTATGTGGCACTAAGACTTGTTGTAAATATCATTGGTAGCAGCTTACATACCATTCCTTGTATAAGATCTTCAGACACCACACACACTTTTTTTTTAAGGGTAAAACGTCCCACATGATTGTTGATAATTGTTTTACAGATATTTGACCTCTATAAATATTTTGTAAAAACTGTAGTCAAACCAAATTAGTAGTTCAGAAAACCATCTCACAGAATTTAATTCTTATTGCTGATTGTCAAAATATCACACTGTTTCTTTTATTTCACCATTCTAGTGCACTGTCTAAACCTAACCTGGAACAAAACAATGTCAGAAAGTTAATCCATGATCATAAGTAGCCAAGGAATAACATCCTAAACAGCATTACAGGCAGTTCTTACTGCTTGTTAAGAATTGCTTTCAGGGCAGTATCATCCTTGCAGAATCATTCTTGAGTTTTCCCTCTCATTTCTTTTTTTGGTGACAGTTAACACTCAAATGCACAAGAGCTGCCTGCCATCAGAATCTCATGAGCAGATGTAGTATTGCAGATACATCTAAGAAACAAATTCAGCCAAAACAATAAAAACAGGCAAATGAATCTCAGAAGGATCTTCACTGGGATAAACTTCACTCTCAGTTTTTTGGTATCAATTGGAGCAACTTCCTTCCCTTAATAGTGTTCTACTCTTCACAGAGCTGGTACAAGAGAGAAGGAATTTAGTTAACTATGGATGAGCAACAAATAAGATTCAGCTCCTGCCACTGAAAACATTTTTAATAGTGTGAATGTGGAAATGTTTCTGCTGAATTTGTGCAATCTCCCCAAGAATTTTAGCAATTATTTGGCTAAGCCACACCATGCTGGGTGGCACAGCTGCGGCTGTCCAGTGCGGCCTGACAATCCCATCACTCTGCCCAGGGGATGCCACTCTCAGCTCTGCCACTAGGTCCTTTCATCTGCTTACTTTAATAAGGGGAAAAGTGGCTTTACCAATGAATTCTGTAGCCTGATCTGAAATGCTGCCCTGGGAGAAACAGCTGGAAGTTTGCACAAACTGTTAGAAGAGCTTTAATAGGAATACATTATAATAAGCTTATTAAATAGAAGCCTGTGATTGAAGGCAATTGCACAGCTTCTGTTGTCTAGGTAATTAACAATATTGCATGGAGAGCCTCACTTGCAATACATTTAAGATTTTAAATATTCACAAAGTATTCCCCCTCTTCTTACCTGCCCAGACCTAATCAGCTGTTATTACTATTCTTTATTACTTGCTAAGCATCTTCCTCATACTTGGTGCCTGCAGGATCCTTCTAAGCAGAGTGAAAACAATATTTGAGTTGTAAGGACAGTAAAGGGGATTCTTTATTCAGGCTATGAGAGACAGAGAGCCTCTCACTGCCCTGTTCCTTTGGCATGGCTTTTGCTGCTTCATGGCACCAGGCAGGGCCTCCCCCAACAACAGCATGACCTCCACGCTCCTGGAAGGTACCAAGAACCATGTTGTGCTGGCTCCCCATCAGCAACAGGAAATTAGATGGAGATGTGTCTCCCCTCTGACTCTGGCAGGTGACAGCTGCACTGACCTCTCCTTGTGAGTGTGACCTGGTGGGCGCAGCCTTTCCGGGACAGCTGAACATGGAGTTTGGCAGACAGTTATCCCAACCCTATAAGTGATGTTCTCCTCTCATGCATATTCAGCTCCCAAATATTCAGATTTTCTCTTTTCCGTGTTATTACTAACATGAGTGATTTAAGACTTTAAACTGGTAAGAAATCTCTTATCTGTATAAAGATATTCAAAGCTTTCTGCTAGTCACCAAGGGGAGCTGCTCTGGAGCAGGTCTGGCCTGAAGTAGGGGGTTAGATCTTGGCATACAGGGCTTTTCCTGAGGTTTTCCTTTAGTAGGGATTTGCCAAGGGAGCAGAGAGACCCACCAGGAGCTACCAGCTTTCACTGGAGAGGCTGATAGGACCTGGGCCTTGACATGGCAATGGTGATCATGTCTATAAAAGAAGTCCCTGGGGATCACAGTGACTAAAGCCAGCAAACAGCACAACACATCAACTAGAGTGTGGTACAGAGGCGCACACAGGAAGGGTGCTGAAAGCTCTGACAGCTCCAACTAGGGAGTGGTGGTTTCCAACCAGCAGAAAGCCATGGCCTCTCTAAGCTCTGCACCCACCACGACCGGTGCCGCTTCCCAGACGAAGCTCCAGTGGGAACAGGCAGCCACCAGTGGGTCAGGCTGCAGGCTGTGCCCGCCTCTCACAGCAGAGCAGGAGGCAGCAGCGAGCACCCCTGTGGGAGGTGTGCCAGGGAGAGGAGCTCCTCCGCTTAGTGACAGAATATGGGGAGGAGGTGAGTAGGTTGAGAAGCATCAGGGAGTGCTAGAGGGATATCGATCACTGGAATAATTTCCTACCTACCCTGAGGCAGGCCCAACAATCAGACAAGATACATAACATGAAGGATTCCTGTTCCCCTCTCCACCTGACTGAACACAGTGACCTGAAGGAGAGGCTGGAAAAGACCTTTAAAATTAGCAAGTTCAACCATTAACCCAGCACTGCCAACTCCACCACTAAACCACGTCCATCATCACCACATCTACACATCTTTTTAGATTCCTGCAGGTCTCAATCACTTCTTCCTTTTCTCCAGAATAAACAAACCCAGTTCCCTCAGCTGTTCCTCATCATACTTGTGCTCTAAACCCTTCATGAGCTTCATTGCCTTTCTTTAGACACACTCCGGCACCTCAGTGCCTTTCTTGTAGTGAGTGGCCCAAAACTGAACCCAGTATTCGAGGTGCAGCCTCACCAGTGCCAATACAGGGGCACAACCTCTTCCCTCTTCCTACTGGCCAAAATGTTTGTGATTCAAGCCAGCACGCTCTTGGCCTTCTTGTCTACCTGGGCACACTGGTGGCTCGTATTCAGCAGGGTGTTGACCAGCACCCCCAGGTCCTTTTCTGCCATGCAGCTTTCCAGCCACTGTTCTCCAACACTGTAGCATTGCCTGGGGTTGTTGTGACCAAAACGCAGGACCTGGTGCTTGGCCTTTGTAAGCCTCATACCACTGACCTTGGCCCATTGATCCAACCTGTCCAGATCCACACCCTCAGCTTGGTGTAATCTGCAGACTGAGGATGCACTTGATCCCCTCATCCAGATCATTGATAAAGATATTAAAGTGAACTGTCTCCATTTGTGTCTCCAGTACTGAACCACCTATAGGGAATACTACCTATGACTGGCCACCACCTGGCTTTAACTCCATTCACCACCCCTCTTTGGTCTCAGCCATCCAGCCAGTTTTTTAACCTGGTGAAGAGTATGCCCATCCAAACCATGAACACCCAGTTTCTTCAGAAAAATGCTGTGGGAAATGGTGTCAAAGGCTTTAATAAAGTTCAGGTTAGACGACATCTACAGAATTTCCCAATGTTACAAGAAATTAACTAGTATTTAACAAAAGTACTCATTCTCTGACAGTCTGTTACACACCAGTAAAGGATATACACCCAACTGCAGTAGACTGAAAATTGAAAACCTGAAATTTGTCTTTGACACAAGCAATTCCCTAGGATTTTCACTTTTCAGAGTTTCTCAGTGCAACAGAAAAGGAAATAACAATGCTGTATTACATCTTCATCAGAAAATTAAGCAATCTGCTTTGGTACAACCTGGGGGG
>JANIJG010009087.1:106629-201190 GCA_024611175.1 Megaceryle torquata | reverse complement strand
GACGGGAGAGGGGGAGAGAAATACTGAGACCTATCCTTTGCTTACTGCTTGGTCCAGGGGCAAAACCAGTCTTTCTAAGTGGGGTTAGTGTACTAGTTGTTCATGGTGGCTAAGAAAAGAGTGTTTCTTACAGGAACCACAATATTAATCAGGAAACAAAAATGGCAATCTAGAAAGCTAATGACATTCCAGTTGATTTGATTATAACATAATGATTGTTTAAAACTGTCATTTCTAATTTTGTTAGAAGAAATAACACGCGTTTAGACCCCTAGCTTAGTGATCTAGGAAGAGTATTTGAAACGTCAAGGAGAAAAGGCTCAAGCCATTAGAGATACTCTGCATTTAGTGGCTGTTTGGGAAGGGGAAATGGATTGCCTCTTTCATGCTAAATTAGCATAGTGTCTTGACCTTTTCTTAACCTTGTATACGCAACTTTTAGAATGAATTTGCTGGTTTTACCCTGTGAGGGGGGAACAAGAAATTGCTGGCTCAGGAGGGAAAAGGGAGTATTTGTAAAAGTCAAAGTGGTGGCTGGAGAGAGAGGTGTGATGTGGATGTTTGCTGCTGGTGCCTTGGTTCACCTTTGGTAAGTCACGTCGTGTTCGAGCACTTCTGTCATTAAAAAGCCCACAAATGGAAGTGTTCAGCCCCTCAGCTTTGTGATATTTAGGAATGTTTTACAGTACTTCTGTGATGTTGAAGACAATATAATGTATGAAACCAAAGCTACAGCTCTCAAAAATGTTGAGGTTTAAAAAGAGCTCTTTTGGTTTGAATGACTTCTAAAATCACGTTAGGTTTTTGCTTTCCTCCTTCTGTATGCCGAGCCAGCAGAAGTACCTACAGGGACTACTGTTTGTCTGATCTGAGACACCTAATTGACATTGAAGCCTGTGACTATTTTGGGATGCAGACCAATGTGGGCATACTGATAGACGTTTACAACTTTGGAAAAGTTTGTGGGCGTGTAGCGTCCTTCTGTGGAGGTGGAACTGTCACCTTGGTAGCAGGTTCAAAAGAGACAGAAAGGGGAAGATAGAGCTGAAGTTTCTGCAGAGGAAAACCAGCATTTTGCAGTGCACAAGTTCCACACACCTCCCAGTGTTTCTGAACATTTTTACTACATGTGAGATTGAGACTTCCCAGAGCCTGGTCCCTCAGCGTGGAAGTCTCAGTGGATTGACTTGAATTTTGAAGCTCTTTGCCTTTATCTTGTCTCTCTCTCTGTCCTAGAGCCTTTCCTGCCATGTAATCCCACAGTCTGGCAAGCTCCATAATAAGTGCAGATAGATGAGTGTGTGTACATCTCCATTAACATGACTGTGCAGGCTAATGATGGGGACCTCCTGCTGCTCTCCGCTTGTTTTCTGTTGATTGTTATGTAATGTTCGGCAGCGGGAGGTAAATTCCTCTCCAATTTTGAGACCCGTTGCAGCATGCAAACCCCACTGTGAGAAGTCACGGTGATTGAGCTTTCGAATCAAGTCCCATGCTGATAACTATAAATCAGGCCTATTATACACTCCAACCGACAGCCGGAAACCTTCCGTACTGCATGTGGCACAGCAGAGTCCTGGAGCAGCACCGGAGTTTGTTTTGTAACTGTGAACACTTGTGTTTTTGAAAGGCTGTGATTTAAATTTGGTGGGGATGTTTGTGTTGATTCAGATAAAGGCCCGAGGTTGCTCTGGATGCTGAAGGTCAAGCTGATGCTCAGGGCATGCCTTTGAAGACTTGCTCCTGCTCTGCACGCTGTGCTGCAGGATCACAGAGGTTGAAGCGAAGGAGCTGTTTTGGTGATGGAGTTTGTTCCAGCTGCTCCAGTCATCTTTGCCAGGCAGGACTCTGATCTGGGGCTTAGGAAGATGCTCTGAATAAGCCACGTTCTGCATTTTTGTGGGGCTAAAGTGATACACGTGGGATAATGGGGTAATTTGGGCCAAGGCTGTAGGTATACAAAAGCAGGAGAGAATAGCAGGAGCCTTCCCAGGCCCTGTCAGCACAGGCTGTAGAAACCATTTGTGAGTACAGCAAATCTGGAAGCTTAATATTACTGGTCCCTCCTCCAGTACAGTGAGCTGGGTTAGAGCTGAGAGGGTATGGGGCAATAAGATGCAGTTTGAAACAGGTAGGTTGGGTCACTGCAAGAATTATCAGGTGAAATTCCATGGTCTTTGGTTATGCAGGGAGACAATTTAGCTGTTTCTAGGGTTATTGTCAGAGATTTCAAATCCTCCATCTTCTTAGGCTTTGTTTCCTCTTGTTCCTTGCCTCAGTCTTTTTGTCAGTGTTTACTGAATAAGAATAGAAACCATTTCAGCACGGTGTGTGGAAAAGAGGCATTTCTGTGAGTTTCAAAACTTCCCTCGGTGTCAAGCTGCTGTCTGTGAGCACATGGGAAGCAGAAGGATTTCTATGGACTCTGCACTGCTGTTTTAAACTCTAGGAAAAAAATCTGAACAGAGCCTTTATTGGCATCACTGGTAGATAGGGTAAGTCTTCAACTGGTGTTAGGAATGTAAGGCGGGTCAACATCTTGGTATCTTCCCTGTGTGGCCAGGCTAAGCAGATGGATGAACTCGATCCAGCTTCAGCTACCCATTTTGGTCTCAGTTCCTGCAGTAGTCTCAGGCATATAAATACAGACTTTCCAGGTTCAATGCTTAATGCTGCAGCATGATGCTACAACTATTTTTGGCTTGGTGGAGTTTAGAGAGGGGTCTTGTTTGAGGAAGGATGGAAGGTACAGTTCAAAAGAAACTCACTTTGGGTGTTTGCCCTTTGGGAAGTAGTGCTTCCTAGTGTGCCTTTGGCTTGGAATTCTTTTCCACTTCACTGTTGTACTGCTGAACCTTGCAAGGTTGTTATAAAGCTTAATTAATTTATAGAGTACCTTGAAAATGTATGGCTAGATCCTCAGCTGGTGTAATCTGGCATGATTCCACTGAATTGAGCAGCCCCACACTGATCTGTATAACCTGGGAATTCAGCTTGTGAATGCTCTTGCTAAGTAGTATTGTGTGCACAGGGCAAGTTCTAGGTGAAGGTTACATTCATCTCTCTTAGAAAAGGAGCTGAACGCAAAGTAGATCCAAATAGTTGAGTGACAGGCACCCAGTATAAAATTTGTGGTTTATCCCTGCTTAATAGTCCAAGATTAGCAAGCATCCAGGTAGAGATATATGGTCTAGACAGCATCTGATGGGCTAATGATGAATGGGAGCTTGAGAGAAGCTTCAGATTAGCCTCACATGCATAAATATCACATGTGGGTGACAAGGACAGTGGAGGTCACTGAATTGTATTTGTGCTCCTTTGTGGCCTTTATAAACTCTGTGCTACTTGAGCATGTTCCCCCTGGGATAAAGGGAAGGGAGGGCAGATGTCATTATAGTGGGAAATCTTCTCCTAGTGACATTGGTTTTGCAAACCTGTTGTATGTTAGTTTTGAGGAGTGAATGGTATATGAATAAGTATTTAAAATATTTATATGTTTCCATTATTTCCTTTTCCTTCCTCTTTTCATGTTCCTTCCAACTCTGTCCCTACCTCACACTATTTTTAGTAAATTCTCGCTTCTCAAAGTTACAGGGGAAAAAAGCTCTCAGATCATTCTGACTTCCTTTGTGCAAATGCTAATAACCTCACTTTATAGTGCATTTTCTAATCTAATTGCAGGTTACACACCCAAGCCTTTACTTATGAAGAGTTGTAAAATGCACGCTGTAGGCAGTTGAGTGTATTTTAACTTCCAGTAGTATCAGCTAATGAAAACAACAGGCAGCAATGACAAAAACTTCAGCTATTAAAAAGCACAAACCTGCCAAATTAAGGCTGTCTTCTTCAAACAAGGCAGACAGTCTATCTTAAGTGATTTTTTTAGTTTCTAACATTACAGTGTTAACTGTGAAGGCTGGGAGGATGTTAATAATTATTAATGATAATTACCTTGGCATCTTTGGGGTGTTGGGAGAGAAGCTATGGGATTAGCAGATAGGCCCTGGGTAATACTTACTCCTAGCCTTGTCCTTAGATTTGGAAGTGTGGATAATTAAAACCTTTCCCCTTTGACTGAGATCAAGCTTCATTTACTTGGCTGTCATATTGTAAGCTGTTGTCAATTAGCATTGTTTTTTTCTGTGCTGTTTATTTCAAATGCATAAGAATAACAGTAAAAGCAAGTGCTGGCCTGTGAAGCATTTGAGTGTCGGAAAGAGCCCCCGCTGTCATATTCTGTTCTTCTTTGATGTTAAAAGACAACAGGGAGCATGCACATTTACTGGTGTCCCAGAGGGAGAGCACGCCGAGGTTGTGTTGCTTCTTCTCTAGTCTCCAGAAGTTGGGCATTCCATGTTTTATCTCAGGAGGTTGGGAGAGTTGGCACTGATGGAGCTCGTAACCTGCCATGTGAACTAAGAAAGAGTCCAGAAACTTCTGGAAAATGAATCATTCAACACCCGAGGCAATGTCAAGCCTTGGGGAAGAGTTACAACAGGAAACCTCAGTTGAGTTGAGGACTGGCTGTGATGGAAAGGAGACCTTCAGTTCTCTTTGCGGGAAGGTGGCCTGGGAGGAGGCCAGTGAAGGAGTAAGCTGCAGCTTGTTCGTCTCTGAGCAGGAGGGCAGGGCTGGCAAAATGCAGCTGCCAAGACTGGCTGACCTCAACCAACCTAGGCTTGCCTGAGGCCATCTGCGACCAAAATATTTGCTTTCTCAGCAAATGGAGCTGCAGAAGGACAAAGGATTAGGTAAGGAGACATTGAAAATGCAGAACTTATGAAATGGTGAGTTGTGTTTCTACCCCGCAGTTATTTTGAACTTCAGATATTTTGAAAGCAGTGGCAGTACTGTTTGAGCTCTGGTCAAGTAAGTTAAGAGGAATTGGAGGCTGAAATGAGCCGATTCAGCACCAGGAGACTGAGGAGGTTGTGATGTGAGGAGGCTCTGATGCACCATCTGCACGGCAGTGAGGGGGAGCTGCTGTGATCTGCCATCCTGCTGGCGTGGATCTCACGGGGGGGAGCAGAGCTCAGTGCTAGTACAGCCCGTGGTAGTGCTGGGACGGCGTCGTCCCTCCTCCTCCTCTCCATCTCAGGTCTGGGTTGTGCAGAACTTCCTCAGTGTAGTTGCTCTGTTTCAGCCCCTCAGTCTTGAGCAAGTCTGTCTGAATCTAATAGATTACCAGAGTACAAACTGTATTGGCATTAGTCCCTAGTTAGCGTCGGGTGCAACGTGCCTGCTGAAGAAGCGTGTACGGTACGCATGGAACTGCTCTAAGAAACCCATTGCATGGTTCTGGGGAAAGAGGGATACACTGTTTTTCTGCAAAGAGGAAAAGATACGAATATTTTAATGCAGTGACATCTTGTAAATATTACAAAGATTTCTCATGCTTTTTAAGCACATTTTGGAGCAGTAGGAAGAACAATATTTGAATGAAAATACACTTTTGGAAATGGCTGCAAGCATCACTGCATACTAACTGATATCCAGGCTTTCCTGATTTCTTGGTGGGGGGTCTATGTGTGTTTTTCCTTGCATCAATTTCTGCTTTGCTGCTACCTCTTTTGGAATATTGTCTGTGGTGGAAACAGTGGTCCACAAAAGTGATGCTTATTAACGGAACAGGATTACAATATCAATAGGAAGTTATCACACAGTAACCTTTTATTGATCTGTTTATCATCAGTAATGAAACAAACACATTACTTGTTAAATACTGATTAGGGTAAAGGGGGCAAGACCAAACTTTTTCAATAAGAGAGTTGTGTTTTCAATAGTACCTGGAAATATTTTTCTTTTTTTTCTTTTTTCCCCTTTCCTCATTCCCAGATCAGACAGCTGAAACCCTTTATACTAAAACATATGAAAGCTGAAATGGACCTACTCCAAATACTCATAGTTTAAATTCTGGCCATATCAACATGATTTTCTTTCTGGACTTGGAGTTTTGAATGTATGACAGATTGATTTATATTGTCAAGGAGGTTATGCTTTAACCTGCCAATTCAGCTTTGGGTGTCGGAGCCACCCAAAAAGGGAGGAAGGGCAAACAGATTTTCTTGGAGAATGGTATTGGAGATGGTACGTAGCAGTGGCCAAGGGCTGCTTTCAGTAACATCCCACATATTACTTGCTGCTTCCCATCTGAGTCATTTCCCAGTGAAAGATGGGTGACCAGTTTGTGTTTTCTATGAGATCGTATTGTCCACTTCTGAGATATTATAAACTTGAGATGTCCAGGGAACGTTTTTGACAGCGCTGACTTTTATGTGCCCAGAAATGGTTTCACACAGACAGCACTGCAGGAAGTAACATAATCATTCTGCAAATGAGAACCCTTTAAAGGTATTCCTGTGAAAAGACACATCTTTCATCAAATACATTAATCAACCATCATCTGATGCTCAGGTATCACTCCAGGTTGGAGGAGCCTTAATCATAAACATTCCTTAGCTTGGAAGGGTCCCTTGATGGTACGCAGATAAGCATCTTGGAAGGAACTTGGTAGATATTTTACCTTAATTCAGTGGGTCTTAATACAGACAAAATGCTGATTTTCTATTGTCTGTGGAGAGTTGTGTGTCTTCTTAACACTGTTAACATGTGAGTATATGAACAGTGTCTGCATTTCAAATGCACATGTGAGTAAACAGCACTTGAAATTGCATTGGATCATTTTAAGGGCTGAAATGTTTTTTTAAAAACAATATACTTTAAGCACTTAAGGTAAAAAAAGCAAAACAAAACCACCAAGTAAGACTGGTAGCACGTACCTAATACATGTATGCAGATTATTCAGTGTTTGTAGAAACAAATACATAGATACCTCTGTATAAGATCAAAGTAATGGGACTTTATAGCTTTATTGTGACTCTGCAGAGAAGGCAGAGGAATTATCGAGATGATAATCCAGCAAAATGGCAAGGCTTTAAAATCAGAGTCATTTTGATTGAACAGAGTATGAAGATAGATGGCTTGCTTCCAGTCTTAACTGTAACTGTTGAGAATAAGTCCTGTGATTTTCAGTGGTTTAAAGATGCAGAGGATGCTGTAAAGTCAAAGATAAAATACAAGCTTGTTGCAAACTTTGTAGAGCTCCATCTGAATTTAGTTCTATCAAATCAGAATGAATGGCTAAATCTATCTGTAGTCTCGATGATACCTCAGTTTGTAAGAAAAGCACAAGGTGGTTTTTTTTGGGGGATTCTTCCCTTGAGTGAAAGATTCTTGATTTTTCCTTTGAAACTACATTCTGGTTTTACCTTCACTTTATTTCATTGATTCCAGTGCATTGTGCCTTAATATTTACAAGTAGTTGGGGTATGTGATTTTGGGTTTTGTTGTTTTGGGGTTGTGTGTGTGTGTGTGTGTGTGTGTGTGTGTGTAGTTTGTTTGTGGGTAGGTTTGGGTTTTGTGGTGTTTTGTTTGTTTGTTTGGTTTTTGTTTGTTTGGTTTTTGTTTTAATACACAGGTGACTTTCAGGTTCTTTATTTTAGCTCTACTCTAACTGGCTCTTTATTTTAGCTGTACTCTAACTGGAGCAAAGCCAAGGTTGGGCATTTCAAAATTGAGCTGCTTTTTGTTTGGCACAATTCTTCTTGAGTTGGTCAGTTCCATGATAGTTTAAATATTGGTGTAATGCATTTTATGCACCATCTAACATACAGAATAATGCTATTATGTTATGGGCACAAGGCTATTAAGGCTGCTGAACTTGAGGTATAGCAGCTTCCTTCAGCAGCTGAAATGAGCTTGGCATCACACCAGTTCCTGCGGAAATTATAAGAACGTGCAGGACCACTCTGCTTCAGCCCTGTGGATCAGAACAGAAGGTCATCACTCACTCACACTGCGGGTGAAAAGGCATTTCAGGAAGCATGAAAACTCCCCGAAGTAGCCATCTCCACCCTTCTAGCTGGAAAAAAAAAACCAACCCAACAAACCAACAGCAACTACCCACCTTCTTTTTGATAGGTTTCCATGCTGGAATGTTCTCTGGCTGTTTTTCAAATGCAGGAAAGCAGTCCTGTTCCTAGAGGAAAACCCTAAATAATAAAGATTTTGTCAGCAAAGTGATACAGGCCAGAGAGAAGCTAAAGGTGAATCAAAAGTGAAAAACAGAATGATTTGTGCAGGGAAAAAAAAAAAAGTATGATTTCATAGCCATAAAATAGATTTGATTTGGTTCCTTAAACTATAATTAACACAGAATATAGTTTACACTGCTAACTGCTCGATTTAGCCTTAGTATCTGTGTGCAGAATGTTTGCTAAAACATTTTTGAATTCAGAAGTTTTCTCAGCACTAACGCTTCAGACTCAAATGCTGCGAGTGTGCATTGCAACATTGGGTCCTATGTTTCTGCAACAGACTTCTATCTAGTTTCACTAGATAAACAGGGCAACTCCACTTCTGGTAGTGAAAATAAATAGTAAGAAGATGCAAATTCCAATGCCCCAGCAGGACTATGCTCTTATTATTGTGTCTTTGCTGTCAGTCACTATCTTGGACAGCTGCTCAGAATCCAGCATCATCCTGAAACCTGTTCAGGTATGTTAGTGAATGTGTGCCCAAGCAAAATCCTCCCTGTCCCAGCCTCAGAGCAGATTTGCATCTAGTGAGCTTGGAGCCCAGACAGTGTGCAGCTTGCAGCTGGCTCTAGCTGATGATTATACATTTGCAAGGCTAAGCCTGTGTTTGGCACTTACTTATAACTGGACCTGTGTCTAAATCTCTGGCCTGTGCACATGTACTGAATAGCTGTAGAAATGTGCCCGCTCAATTCAAAGCTGAATTTATCTTTATTGTTTTGGCAACATCAGTTTTCTCTTGCTCTAAAAAAGTGTATAGTTTGTGGGGGGTTTTTTGTGCATGTGTGGGTTGTTTTTTTTTTTTTCCAGCAAGTGAAACAGGCATATATAATGCTCTATCTCATTTATCTCAATTCAAACTATGCATTAGACATGTGAAAATAGGTTATATTTCCCAAACTTAGTTCAAACAGGAATAAAAATTGTCTAACTCTTCTGTTAGAGCTGATATGTAACGCTTAATGTACTTAAATGAGTCGTCTTAATATCTAAAGAGGTAAGAGTTGACAGTAGTATTAAATTCTAGAAAAGCAAAACATTGCAGGCTCTGTTCTTCAGAAGAATTGAAGCGATATGGGAGCTCTGCCATTTTTAAAGGTCAACCTGGCGCAGAGCCTCCCAAGCCTGGAACACAGAATTGGGCTCCTAACTCTCAACTGCGTTTAATGCCAGTTGGAGGAATCATTGGACTGCTAAAAGCAGTTTAAAAAACCCCAAACCCTAAAAAAACCAACAAAACAAAAAAACCCAAAATGAGCAAAACCCCCAAGTTACTAGCTAGGTTAGATCCCTGTTTTGGTGCCTATGGAATTTTCTACTTGCTTTCATAAGGCCCGGCCCAAATCTGCAGGGGTGGGATTTATCTAAAGGTACAGATTATGCCTTGGAGCTCCTTCTCTGACCCCCATGAGCAGTTGGTGTGAAGCACTGTGAGAGAAGCACTCCTGGAACAGGATTTATTATAACTGTGTTCTGGAAACACCATTTCCCCCTCCTGATCATGAGGGAGATTTCAGTGATGCACCTGCATGTAACTGTCCCTATTTCAGTTGTTAGATGAGACAAATCCTACACTAAGCAACCACCTAAAGATTTCAGTAGGGACTGGGACATAGCAAAGAGACTGGAGGTCCCTGTGTCTTGGGCACCAGGTTGTATGCGTGTCTCCTGGCTTCTTTTGTGTGTTTGATGTGTATAAGGTTCATAAGGAGTAATATGGAATAAAATCTAGTGGGATGTGCTACTGTGGACTATCTTAACGTGTACGCAAACATATCTGACCTGAGACTTGTACCTAAAACTGGTCCTGTTAACTTGTTTGAGCTGTATGTGCATAAATTTTGGTGTAGATCAGTATTTCAGGTGCTGAAGTTTCCTTTGAAATCCCTACGAGAAGGACACGCACAGTTAAGGGCAAGAGCCGCCAAGCTGAGCCAGATCACAAACCTCTGTGCTGCCTTTGAATTGCTGTTGTTTTTTTTTTTTACCCCAGGCAGTGTAGTGAAAGCCTTTCAAAATCTCATCAGACAATTCTCTAAATAGTCTGATTTTTGCCACCATCCCAAACAAAAGGAAAACAGACAACTTGGAAATGCAGACTTTCTCAGATGCCCGTCTCCCTCTCTTATTTCAAAGGAAAGAAAAGCAGGGAGCAGTCAGGCTTTTGCTCAGCTGCCCCTTACTGTTCAGTCATTGCTGTTTTTATAGGACCTACAGAAGTACAGTGCAACCAGTTTAGCAGGTAGAGACATTGTGCTAAAAGGATTAACGGTTTAAATATGAGGGTTAATCTCTTCCTCCCTCTGGATATGAGCTAGAGATGGTGCTCAATTACTTGCTATTAGAGAAAAACTGCCTGAAAGGAAATGTTTTCTGTCTCAGATTATCAAGCAAATATCTCTGTCAAGCCTGAGCTTCATTTTAAAAACCTTCACTGGTGTCTCAGTTCTCTCATTTTGCTGCTGCCTGTACAAGTTCTCTTGTGAGCCAGTGCTGCAGGATCAAGTTGTTCTCGGTCGTAGTAAAGCTGAAAGGAAGATGGACACTTTCTCTGGTGTGCATCTGGCTGGCAAGGTGATGGTGGATGTAGGTGTGGCTCTGGGAGTAACGCCTGCACTAGAGGAAGCTTTATTTATTGCCATGGCTGGAACTAGAACCAAGCCTTCATAAAGGTGACTAATTTCCCCCCCACACACTACATGATACTTCGGTTGAGCTGTTGCAATGTTAAGTGTGTGTTTTGCTGAATCGGGACCTTGATTCTGGAGAGGGAACTATTCTTAAGCTTTTGGTACGTGAAGAGCATTTCCCATTAGATCATAAATTATTTACATTCAGGTCTAGTGAAATCCCTCCTGATTTAGAGTGATGTATGGGAAAGTCAGACCTATAAATTTAGTTTGAATAATTCTTCTGGTAGGTCTGGAAATATTTAAACTCATTCATTTTTTATAGTACTGTAAATTTAAAGAATTTAATTTTAAAAAAATTTGTTTCTTCTGCTCTGTCATATAACTTGACTGTCACAGAACGGACCCAGGAACACCCGTTGTGCATTTGTAACGTAAGTTGCATTTGTGCTGAATTCTTCCTCATCTGAGATGCACCACTTTGGTGTGGATCCCATGTCTGCATCAAGCCACAAAGAAATTTCAGGAGCGTGGAGCGTGGCAGAAGTACAACCTGGATGCATGTCTGTGAGAACAGATCTCTCTTTCTTTTGTTCCAGTTTCTGTTGTTTGGCACCCTCCTGTTAAGAAGATGATGTAACAACCACATTTGTCTCTGTTCCAGGTTGCACAGCAAAGAGTGGCAAAAAGTTTTGTTTAGATTGGATATTAGGAACAATGTCTCCCCCAAAAGGGTTGTCAAGGGCTGGCCCAGGCTGCCCAGGGCAGTGGTGGAGTCCCCATCCCTGGAGGGATTTCAAAGCTGTGGAGATATGGTGTTGAGGAACATGGTTTAGTGGTGACCTGGCAGTGCTGGGGTAATGGTTGGATTTTATAATCTTTAAAGGTTTTCTTCCAACCAAAATAATTGTCTGATGCTATGTTCTCTGAGTGTCAGTTTATCACAAATGAGAATGGGTAAGCTTATCCCTGCCCTGACCATTATGGAGCTATGAAGTTGTTAAGATGGACAGTGTTACTCTGAACCATAGTGTATTGCAAACTTGCAAGACACATCAGTGTATGAATGGCAAATGGGAGGCGTGCAGAGCGTTACCAGACTTGGGTACTCGCTGCGAGTTCAGTTCAGTCCCTGGCAGTTGGTTGTTGTGCCTTTGAAAGGAAGCAGTGCTGGGCTCCCTGTGCCAGCAGCAGCGATTCCGTGCGGCTCTTCTCCACCATCCAGCTGTGCCTGGGGCCCTGGGGCAGGGAGCAGCTTGGTTCTGAGCGTGGTGGGGACGTGCGCTCTGCGTTCACAGATGCCTGGCTAGCAGGGATGCTTCCCTTGCAGCAGCACTCGGCCGTGCCCGCTCGCCCCTTGTATGAACCCCACAACAGGTGAACGGGATAGGAGGTGTCAGCTTGGAAGAACATGAAAAGAAGCAGAAAGGAAAGGTATTGTGGTTTGCTCTAGCGTGTGCATATGGAGCAGTCTTGGAGTATCTCTTGGGGTTGGAGGACATGTAGTGCTCTGTAGCTTCCAGATTATTACAGCTTTTTAGTGGTGTGAGAGCTGCGCCAAGAGACGAAATTGGCTTTTCTGCTTGTAAAGCATCCCAACGTGGTGATGGCAGGATAAGATGAACAATACAAAATTCATTATCTTGAAAGGGAATTGTAAATGAAGACAGAACAGGGATTCATATGGAGATACCAAATCCAACTCAGTAGAGCGTTGGTACCTCAATTCTAGAACAAGGTGATGAAACAAAGACTTTTTCTTTTGATGTTTTTTATTAATGACTACTTGTAATGGAATTTTAACAAATGAAATCTAAAAAAACCCCACTTCTTAAATTTTTTTCATGCATCTGTTTACTTAGCTCACCTACATGCTTTTGAATTAACCCTTACTAGATTTTTAAACACTGGCAAATGACCTTCTGTGTGATTTGAATGTTTTGGGAAAGTCATTTAGGCTTCTAGATTGCTGAAACAGTTTTGAAATCTGTTCCTTCTCTGTAGAGCTAAATGAGACGTGACCTGCACATTCCTTTTTTAATGGAGGACTTCTACAGTTTTTAAATCTTTTAACATTTGCTGTGGTGTCATGAAAAAATAGAGGAGGCTGCAGGAGCTTTAAAAGAGCCAGATAATTCACAGCCTCTTGGTTCTAAGCAGTGTTTTGCGATGACCTAACATCAGGTTTATACAGCTGGTCAGTAAATGGTGTTCCCCCGTCGCTGAAGGGGAAAGGAGTTGCCATACCCAGACCCTGGCAGACTACTCTCCGTTTTGGCCCTTCTTCCTCACATGGGAACAGGAAGGCAGGTGTGCTGAACTTCTTCAGTGAAGAAGCAGAGGATGCTGCAGCATCAAATTTCCCCTTGACCCACCTTTCAGATGCCCAAGTTCGGACCTGTGCTACTTGACATCCTCCGAATGACACAGATGGCAGGATAGAGCCAATCGGAAGCACTTGATAACAAAATGGCAATTCATTTTGCAATTCCTTCAGCATTCATGCTAACAATACTGGTCCTGATGGGCTCCTTGGGTATGAATGTAGCTTTCAATATGCAATTCCACAGGAATTACACCACTGCTCAGCTCTCATTAAGTCTGCTTTATTGTAAAGTGTTGCTGAGAAATCCTCCTATTACTGATACAGGACAAATGCTTTGCTTCAAAGAACTGCCTGATTTCCAAAAGCTCCTGTGTGTGTATCTGCGGGTTTTTTTTAATACTCTCTTTACAGTGCATTATCTCACTTTGTTTATGTTTTGGACGCTAATGTGATGTGTTTAAGTATGTAAATTGCCATAATGTGAGGAAATGAGATGTTAAAAATAGCTATGGAGCACTGAAGAGAGTGGAGTGGGGTAAGGTGGCCGGTGTGGGAAATGCTTTTGGATCCAGAATTTCTCTCTCAATTTTTTTTTTTTAGAGAAGGTAAATCCCTCCCTGAACTCAAATCCCCAAAAAGAAATCTGACTATAAGGCACAGCTTCTACAGGTAAATCAGGTTTTTCCTGCTTACTGCAGGTTGAAAACCTCATGTTTTTAAAAGCACCCAGTGTCTGCTGATCCGCGACATGGGAACTGAAGGCTAACCTCGGCCACCAACAGTACTGGCCTTCAAGAAGGATCTGTCCCCCATGTAATGTAACCACATGTTTTAAGAACCAAGTTAGCAATCCCAATCCAAGCCACAAAGGGAGGTAGTGATTTACCTGCCAGATGCATATTTTTTTGTCCTCTGTTGACAGCGTCAAGTCCTAAAATCCCAGGGACTACCTCCAGAACTGTGGTTGAACTGCACACAGTGTACCTTGGAGGATCCTGAGTCAAGGTCAGCTCCAAACTATATTAATCCCTGATTTTATGGTCTTTGATCCACTCTTTACAAAAGCTCTGGACAAAAGGGGTTGCATCAGAACGATGAGGTGGTTTATGTAGTGGGATGGCTGTACAAGAAATTTTGCGGAGAACCTGAAGATTTTCAGTTGTGAATTACAGCTGTCAGCTTTTGCTCAAAGGCCTAGAGTTCATTCCCTTATGTTTGAGTGAATGGGGTCAATTGTTCCCCAAACAGCTGGATGCCAAAATGGTGAAAACAACAACAAAAACCAGTTCCTCAGCTTGTACTTTCAGGCAAGCTGCCCTTTCGGGTGAACAAAGTGTTTGAACTTATCATGCCCATCCAACTCTCATTTCTGTTGCCTAAAATCCCAAGTCCATTAGTTTAAGTCTGCATTGCTAATCACTTCCCCTGCAGTTGCCTGTGAAGGTCTGAAGAGATTTACTGTCTTTTAGTCATGTGCTGAAACTCATCATCACTCAGATGATCTCTTGTCACCAGTGCAGTAAGTGGCCACCACCTGCACCTCCCTGGCTCCTTCCTGCTTTTCTGGGTTATGTTATATGGCAGCGTAATGAGGGACATGGAGCTCAGCAGAAGGGTTCATTGCTGCTGGGTTGGTCGTTGCTGCCAGGCTAGCCTACCGAGGCAGCTCCTTCCAGGCCCTGCCCAACATCACCCGCACCACTGGGCCCGGAGAAGTGCTGCTTATGGCTGCGGGGCTGGACGTTCCTTAACGCTTCTCAGCCGTGGTGGCCATGGGCTGCTCTCTCTGCTGTAACCTCCTGTGATTTCCCAGGCGAGGAGTGAAGCTGTTCCCATAAGAAAGAGCCTCACAGTCGCAGTGCGTGCGGGGTGACGTTGCGGTGATTGATAGGTATTCAAGCCGCAGGGCTGCGTTCGGACTCTGCTCTTGTTTGTATAGCTCTGGGAAGCATCTGTATCTGGCCTCCAGCCCCGGAGGAGCTGTGTGAAAGCCCTGATAATCAAAACATGTTGCCTACTGGCAGCATGGCATTAAAATCAGTTCTAATGAAGGGTTCTCTGTCGTCTCTTGGGATTTGCCTGTCACACCGAACCCTCCTCCATCCAGCTGGGAGGAAGCCTGGGGATGAATGTGGCAGAGACAATGAGGCCCCCATGGCCCGCTGCTGGGTTGCTGATTACCATATTAATGTGCGGCGTCCCAACTGAATGCTGGGCAAAGGACAGTACATATTTAATTGGAAATATAAAGGACTGCTCATGCCCCAGCTTGAACTGGGAGGATTTATGTCTCTCCCGCTAGATGGGATTGAAGGGAATGGTATGATTCACTGAGCGGCATGCACGTTGCCTGATTTACTGCCCATCATTTACATTCCACTAAAGTCAATCAGTGCAGAAGGTCATTCCCAACCTGAATTTTTTTCACGTTAAATCTTTTCTGTCCCAGACTTAGTCAGGCCAGGCGAGACACTTGGCAACCCAAGCTGTTTTTGAGGTTGTTAACTTTAATTCTCTGATTAGGAGAAAGGAGGCTGTAAAAACAAAAGCAAACCAGAAAATGCTTGTGCGTCCGTTGACGGAGTCTGTACACATGATAAACTCAGCAGACTCAACAAATGGCTGGTTCCCTTCTATTAAATCTGTACTTGCATATTTGTCACGACGCTGATGAATTCCTTATGTTCTGGGTCAGCAAGGCTAGTTCTGCCAACCCTGCCTAAATCATGTATTTGGTGGTTTGCCTAAAATTTTGGCCCATTGCTATTCAGATGATCTGGGTGAAGACTTGCATGTTGACATGGTTTAGATGCACTTTTTTCCCCTCAAATGGTGCTGTGAGCACAAGTAGCCTTAGCATGCTAGTTAACACATTGAAACTATTCTAACATTTTCCTAATGAATCATCAGAAGGTTACAAATCTACTTGCAGTGTACTGGCAATTTGTAACAGAAAATGACTGGACTTATATATTAGATGTGGGGTCTGATTCCCAAGTTCTATGTGCAGCTCAACCTGCAAGCTTACACAACTAAATAGGAAGGCTGTTGATTTGCTTGTGCGATCTTGTGACATTACCTATGACTGTGTTTTGACAAGCTTACATTTAGCCCTGAATTCTTACTCAAACAATTTATTATCAAATGATAATAATACAGGGTGTTTGCTTTTGCAAGATTTTGAGTAAATAGGAGCTGAATTGTGATCTATTGGCTTGATTTTTTTTTTTTTTTTTGGTAATCTGACTCTGAACAAATAACACAAAATAAATGTGACATCAGTCTGAATTAGAAAGTGAAATTTCAATTACATTTGAACAATATATATTTAATAGGGCTTTAGTGGTGTCAGTAATAACTCCAGAGGCCACTGTTTGTTATAGTAGAAGAGCAAGTAATTTGAAATTTATGCTTTATAAGATATTTTTTGATAGGGAAGGAGAGATGCTTTAGAAAAAAACTTAGCTCAACAGTTTCAGCTGTTCTTTCCTCTATACTTTTCTCTATCCAAGTCTTGAAAATTTTAGAACTTGTTAAAAAAAAAATCTTTTACTGGTGATTTCCCATTAAAGGAAATAATTAGGCTGGGTGTTCCACAGTATTTAAACTGGCCCATGTGATGGTATATCCTGTGTTCTGCAAAATATAACTGATGAGGTCATGTAACTAACACACAAAATGTAAAATCAGTACTTATGTGTGAAATGAAGAACTAACTAAGAACAGTTAAACACCAGCTGCAGCAGATTTATGTAGGTTGGTTTGTGTGTGTGTTATCTGGTGAATGCTTAAACAAATGGTTTGACTTCCATGGGATTACAGAAGTATGTAACTTGTAAGAGTGTAATTGGCTTTCTTGGTTGGAATGTACTGGTGAAGAGCTTGTTGTCCTAATTGGGTAGCCTGCCTGATTAACTTCCAAGAGCAGCTTATTGGTGACCTAAGCCACTTAAACACTTCAGGAGATTATTGCAGTTTAGCTGTTCTAGGGTCATCTTAAAGCACTTAAAGTATTTACTGACATCTCTAAACTGTTCGGAGCTGCAAGGCTCACCTCGTAGTTATAATTGTAACTGGAGCAATAAATAGTTATTCAGCAGGCAGCACAATGTCAGCAAATTGGATATTGAGCTATTTATTACCTACGACAGTGCGTGGTTTTTAGCAGCAGTGCATCTGTCCTGCAACATTAATAAGAGGACTCCGAGATGAGCCTTTGGGTATCTTGCTCAAAATTAATTTTGAGCCAAAGTGGTATTTGTCCAAATTACACCTGATGTTCAGCATGTGATGGTGGTGGTGGTGCTCCAGAGAAGTTTCTCTGGGTCTTCCTTCTTCATCCTTTATGCCTGATGGTAGCAGATGTGCATGAGCTCCTGGAAGATGCTTTGGGTTGTGTGGAAAGAGATTTCTCTGCTTGTGTTGATAATGGTTATATAGCATCTTGACCCTTTCTTTATTGAAGTACTCCCCTTTTTACAGCCACGTGACTAGGTGTGTTACGTTGCAGGTCAAATAAGGGCTTTAATGCAAACCTAGTTGTTGTGTAGGTGACTCAACAGCAGGGGCAAATTGCTTACAAAAGTCAGTAACAACTGCCTATAGCAGTGGGTTTGGAACTAGATGATCTTCCAACCCAAACCATTTTAATAGTCTATTAAACTCTGCACACAGTTGACACCAGCTCCAAAACCATGCAGGTACAACAGACGCTGCTGCAGAATGCTCAGCTTTGGCTGAAGTTTAATTCTAGCAATGATGTTTGGCCATTTCAAAAAGCTCACACAGCTTTTATTTGCAAGAAATTCAAATGAAGCAAAAGCAGAACTCCTGTAGCAAGTGTTCAGTTTTAGATAGTTAAACTATTCTAAATAAAGCCAGCATTTATACTGATATAAGCCAGCACCTGCTTCTTTTGGACTGGCTCTAATATCCTGATCTCATAGGCTTCTCTTGAAATACATGGTGGGTTTGTGACAGCAGCTTAAGTAAGGTGAAGCTCATGTAAAATGGGTTCTGTGGTTTCTTAAAGTGTCTATCAAAGGGATGCTTCCTCCCTGGAAGTGTTCAAGGCCAGTTTGGATGAAAGTAGTGAAGGTGTTGCTGCCCATGGCAGGGGGGTTGGACTAGATAATCTTTAAGGTCCCTTCCAACCCAAACTGTTCTGTGACTCTATGAAATTGCTCAGATTGTAAGCATCTCTTAACAGCACCCAAACATGATGTTTCTCCATGAACTCCAACAATCTTTTTTTTTTACAGGTGTTTGTGGAGATTTTGTTTGTTTTCTTTAAAGGGTCTCATGGTGGTAGGATAAGGGTCTCCTGGACTAACATGGCAGAGGCTTTGTTGGTCTTAGGGACCGCAGATCACTTCTGTTCACTGGTGAGGTTTGAGGGTCCCCCTCCAGGCCTTGTCCTCTGTTGCTTTTTCCACCCTTATATTGCATTCAGGGTAGTCTTAAGGACTTAATAGATGACTAATCATTAAACTTCTCTGACCTAACTTATGCATATTTTATATATGAAATAGAACTATTTGTACTTTTTAAATGTGAGTATAATTATGTGTCTTGGCTGTGGGAGGGGTTGTCCTTTTTCTCTCGATGTGAAGGGGTTATTCACATTTACATAAAATCTTTTAGTGAAGAAGTTGCTTCATCAGGCTGGTGTTACGTGCTGGACTAATGCAATTTGTTTCTTTGTGGAGGTTGAAGACAAGACTGTTCTCGTTGCTTGGGGTCACTGGAGATCTTGTACAGTTATTATAAAAATGCACTCGGAACAAAACTCAGACCTAGATTTTATTTTATCTCTCCCCCTTAGATTACTGTAACTATGTACTTCTCATTTATAGACTAAAATAAGCAAATCTCACTGCATGAGATGTACATGATGTATACAGTACCTGGATCTTGCTAGCTTAGGTATTATTGCAACCCAGCCATACTGGTTTATTGTCTAAGAATCTGGTTTTATCAGGGACTGTGCTGTCATATTTATTTGGCCATACAAGAATGCTATTGCACAGGAATTTTAACTATTGGGATAGCTTCTTCTCCGTATGTACCTTTCAGAGGACTGTTTGCTTTAGTTTCTTTGCAGAAGACAGAAATATTATTTTGTAATTGCACACAGCTATGTTGTCAGAACTGTCAGTCTCTTTGGTTACTGACTGTAACCTGTGCCAAACAACACTCTAGATGTTTTTCAGCATCTTTGCCTGTGAAAGGTGATATATTAATATAAAATAAATATCAAGAAAAAAATAAATTGGAAGGTAAAGCAGTAAAAGATCTCAAAGTTTTCATCTCAGTGAAACTCTAATGCTAATTTATTTTTCAACCTATTATAATAAGCCTACATAAAAGAATTGGAAGGTAACAGTATATTGGCAGAATAGCTGTCTGTAATTTACCTCAACTCGGGACTGTAGAGCCTCCTAGCTCTCTGGCAGTTTTGAAAGCAGTAACGTTGTTAAAGCATCTTCTCCTTTCCTTGTCAAAATGAAGTAATTCTGGGTTGCAGTTTTTATTTTAGTCTTGTGCTGTGCTGTTTTTTGATTCTGTGCCAACGGACTTCCAAAAATCTGGAAGTGTTGTAGTGATCTTTATTATTTGGTAATTTCTGCTGCATAAATATACTCGCATCTTTCACCCACTGTAAAACTAATGCAGCTGGAGGACTGAAAGGACAAATTAGAAAACAAATTTTCAACAGGATGAACGTTGAGGTGCTGAAGATGTTTGTAAGCTGACCCCTCTACATGGGTATGATGCTGGGAGGGTTGAATAGCCAGTTAGCTAAGGCTAACTAGCTAACTACTTCTAGTTAGCTAACCTACTAGAGTAGGTTAAGATGCCTGATGTCAACACTCCTGGTGCCTGTGCCCAAATACTCTTGATTTCTTGGCTCTGAGCGTGGGACAACCAGCAGCATGCATCATGAAGCGCAAATGTAGCTACCTGACCACTGTACCACCCAGTGACTGTGACCCTGTAATTCCCAAATCAAGCCCATTAACATGAAGGGCTTTATCACAACTCTGTTCTACAAACTGGTTTTGTGAATGGATGGAGTCTACAGTGCAAGCTAAAAAGGACACTTCTATAAAATATGCATCCACATAGGAATTATTATTTATTTGTGTTTTAATCCTGAACTCCTGCATAAGTTTCAACTTTGGACTACCGTTTCAAGAAGAAAAATGTAATCTTTAAGAATCGGCGTTAATTCACAATTATTAACACCCTTTTAGGATGATTCTGGAACTAAGCACCTCCTTTTCTCCTTATCAAAAGTGTGAAGAGTGTATGAAGTGAGCTATTTTGGGGGTGGCTATGGATTAGAATTCAGAAGGGTGGTTATTAGCTTTTGATATTTTCTTGGAAGTTGACGCTGATCTTCCCCCTTCTCATTCCCCTGAAGGTTGTAGAGAATGCTGTGCTTAGCAGAATAATAAAAATAAAATAAACACCTGCCCTAAGATTGGTTCAGTGATTGGTACCACAGAAAAATAGGGGAAAAAAATCCTATCAAAATGCTGTTCAGTGTGTGTGATGTGCATGTTTAAGACAAAAAGCAGAAATACAGTCTGTATGGTTCTCTTATAGAAAGTTTTTATTATGAAACTATGGTTCTTACTGTAGCTTCTGTATGAAACTTGAGTTCTTATTGGGACGCACTGGAAGACCATGAGTTCTGCAGGGATTTAGCAGCTCTTCACATAGATTCAGACTTGCAAAAGGCATCTGTGAGGATGTCATACATACAAAAAGATGGACCCCGAACCCTGTGGACTTGACCTATATATATTCAGTTTTGTGAAGTGGAAACAATGACATATTCCTGTTCCACAAAATGGTAGTCAGTTTTGAGACCTTTGTAAGTATTTAAGGAAACACAATTCTCACTAATTGGAGCAAAACAAAGGCAAAATATTCTTAAACATTATTGAGACCAAATATATTATATTTCAAAAGTGTTGTTCAACTAAGAAAGTGTAAATATTTTCCTATGGATTGGCTGGATCCTGGAATTACTGTGTGTTAGCTCTGCCTTTCGTTTATGGCTCAAGACCACCCAGTGAGCTACTGTTAAATGGGGAATGAGTTGCAGAAGTTTCCTTTCTAAAGGCTGTATTATATCTTGCCTCGTCTCTGTGTGGTCACCTATACTTGTGTAAATAAAGTAATGAATTGCATCCCCTTTGCAGAGAGGTAATGAGACAGGATGCAAGCAGTAAAGAATTGGTCCCTCCATGTCCTGTTCCAGGCAAATCCTAAAGTCTCTCTGGCCGTGTTCACCAAACAAGAACAATGTTTTCCTTCATTTGCCTTTCCTTCTGTCAGTCTCTTGTGTTTTTCCATTTTCTCCTCATTGCAGTAGACCAGTGTGAACAGCTGTAACCACAGGCACAGTATAAACCCAGCTCTTAATGGTCAGCTGAAATCTCAGCTTGTGCCACATCACTTTCCTGGGTATGTGAGGCAATTAAACAGATCTTGGGGCAGCATTTGGGTGCTTTCAGCTAGGATTTTCTCGGGGCATGGCCACAGCATGCCAAGAGCGTGTGCTGTGTTGAATACAGTTGAGAGCACCAGAAAAAGGCGATTAGCCCACTTTACTGGCACAGGAAGTAACTGCACTTTGAGTAATGCTTTCTCTTAGTGACTTTGAAAAGACACTATTATGGATGCATCTAATCAGGAATAAAACCCAAGACAAATTATCTCAAAGCAATGTATTTAGTTCTTTGGAATCTGCTTTGTTTCTGTTTAGATACAAGATTTCTGGAGATCAGCTCAATCCTCTGATGCTGTATCACGCACCTACCAAGTTATACAGAAAAAGAGAACTGTTAAGAATTTCCTCCCTAACCTTCCTCTCTTGTCTCTCAGGTAGGCTCATATCTCTCCCCACTTTCTGGCTTCTGAGCAATCTTCCTTAAAACAGGCTCCACCCTAACTGTAAATGTGTTTGCTGAGGCTATTCTTTGTCTATCAAACAACTTTGCTTTTGTCAGTGTTATACCCATCCTCTCTGCTGTTCTATATCCTCCTTAAACGTGACTTCTTATACTTGGCCGTGACAAACGGTAAGTTTAATCTGTGCTGTGCTTCTGCATGTGCAAATTAGTGACCAAACTCTGGAAGCAGAATTCTCCTAATGATAATGTTTCAACTACACGATCAAGTAAGTCATGTGCTGTTGAGTAATCAACACTGACTTTACATTACAGGTGCTATTTTTTTCCCTTTTTCCAGTCCCCCTTAGCCAGGGATCACTTTATCCTTTTATATGATGCGACTAGTTGTGGTGCAAACACACAGAAATAGTTGTCTACTCCTCTTATTCGAGAGCCCTTTTCCTGTGCTCCCTTTTGATCCTTTATAGTCTTAGTGCAAACATGTCAGATGGAAGAGTCCTTAACACTGAAAAATCACTGCTCTGATTGGACCTGAATCATATAGATCAGCCGTCAGTATTCAATGAGGACAAGGTGTTGCAGTTCAATAAGCAGTGGAGGTACGAATGACCCTGGCTTGGGATGCCTATCCATCACACTGTGATTGATACTACACCCGGAGGTGCCTTGTAGAGTAAAGGACCCCCAAGTAAAAAGATTTGAATTCTTTACTGGATAGCTTCAAATGTGAGACTTGTTTTTGCTGTTTGCAAACAGGATTTGAAATTATGGTATTGATGTAGTATAGAACAACAGGCCAGGAAAAGGCATCTCTGTACCAGCCTTCGTAGACAGCAGCTTTCAGCTCTGTATTTCATGAGCTTTACTTTAAAATTACAAACCACGTTTGTAGATTTTGTTTGAGGTTCATCTTGTCTGGCTCATGTCTTTGACTAAAGAACCTGAGAATTCGGTAAAATAGGCAAATCCTGAAAGTACAGAAGCAGCACAATGTTTTCTTTGTACAAGAAAAAGCAGACTCTGATGGAACTGGTTATGAAAAATGTTCCAGCAGTCCTGTGAGGACATGAGGTGGATAGCCTTGGAAAGGAGGGCATGTCTCAGTCTATGTAAATTCTCACTGTGACCAGAGGTGCAGGCATCTTCTGTAACCCCTCCCTCCCCTTAAAAAGACCCCCAAACCAACCAACCAAACAAAAAAACAAACCAACCAACCAAACAAGAAACCTACATAAAAAAAACCTACATAAAAAGAAGAATGCATTTCTTTATACTTTATCCCTTCATTGGTTGCAGCCTTTAAAGCAATCAAATTCTCTGGGGGGCAAAATCTGTGCATTTCTGCTCTCTTTCCAATGCCTTGTTTTGTTTACATTGCAAATAATGGTTGTTGTTTATTGGTTTGGTTTTGTTTTCCGGTTACATCTAATTACATTTCTAAATGCAATGAGGTAAATTAATCCTTGCTAGACGGGTCTCTTCTTGGAATTAATTGGCCAATGTAATGCTTTTGCCAAATCTTCCATCTCCTGTGTTACCAAAAACGTGGGCAGCCCGAGTGGTTTTTTTGTGAACATCAAACAGATGAGGTGTGGTGCCAGAAGAGATGTCATGAGAGGTTAATATGTGTGGTAGTTAAGGCACATATCAACAGTTGGGGTCCGTGGACTGATTTCAAGGTCTAGTCTTGTTTTGTTGGTGGCTTTGGGCACCTTCCTTGGATATAATAACTAGCAATTATAAACCTTTAAACATTGTGGGCATGTGATTTTTTTTTTTTCCTTCTTTTTTCCTGTCCTTTATAATTTACTTACCCAGAAAAGCTTAGCTCAAATCTCATTTGCCATCTGGAAATCTGTGTGGTCCAGCTCTTCACTGCATTAGTGCATCCAAGAATGCAGAAGGTAAAAGTAAATTCCCTGAAATTGGTATTTGCAGCACACAGGCAGGGTTGCAGGCTCTTGCAACCCAGATAAAATGGATTGCAAACAGTTCTTTTGTGCCATGTGGCACTGCTTCTGTGGGTCTTCCTTGGGGAAATGAATTCTCTTTCTCTTGCCAGTTCAGAGAACTTGTAAGTTGTAAAACAACTGAATACTTTTGTAAGAAGTATGAGCCTCAGGGTTTCTAAGATTCTAGTCTGAACTTCAAGACTTTGTGTGACCTGTCCTTTTCTGTCTCTTGGGGGCAACAGAACTTGCTGGAAACCATCGCTTTTGCGCAGGCTGAGGAAAAACTTGAATGTCCTGCTCTTGTTCTGATGGCCCCTTTGTTCAAGGGAGGGGAGCAAGGGAGTTGCGAAGAAACTGCCTGTAGTTCTCTGTGTGTGTGCCCACGTAGATCAGTGGCCGGATCGGCCTGTCTGTGTAGTTCATTCAGTTCCTTGGCAGTTTGTTCAGATGCACCTTCTAGATTCTTCCAGTTTCCTTTGTAAAATCCAGGATCAAGTGGGCTTATGCTTTTCCCATCTCTCTACCGAGGCCTGGCAGATATATGGAAGCTAAAGGAGTTAAGAAGCATAACTTGATATTTAGCTATTTATTTTAAATATGACCGGGAGAGAGGACGTCCTCTTGTAGTTTATACAAGTGTAGTAATTGGCAATGTTGAGTCATATGGAGTGTGAATGGGAAATTACCTGTCAGCAAAGAATCAAGAGTGCTTTAGGAACTGGTATGCTTGCAGAATATAAAGGAAAAACTCCACTTTTGATCGTGCTGCTGGGCTTCATGAAGACTGAGCTGTGACAGTCCTTCCACTTCCTCCTCCCCCCACTTTCTCGCCCTTCACAAACACAGAGTTCATTGCTTAAAAACCCCACCTCCACGAAGTTGTGTGTGGAGAGTAATGGTGTGGTGACAGAGAGCTATGGAGCGGCTTCTGCACAGCTATTGGATTAAGATCCATCACCAGCTGACTGATATGTGACCCACAGGTACCACATATGTTACCTAATGACCAGTCACTTAATTATAGACTAGGTGACATGTTTATAAGGGTGAACTTTAGAGTGCTATTAGGGAATGGACAGATGAACTATACCGGTGCCCTCCGGGTAGATTTCACCCAGACTCTTCTGCCTCTGTGGACCCATTACACAGTAATTAGGGTGATTTTTAAGTAGGATGCAAGGAGTTAAATGACTAACCTTATTATTGCTTCATTTGTCACTGTGCTAAGTGCTGCTTTGGGGGAGGTGGCTTGAAAGAAAGTGAGAAAGAAAAGAGAACATAAGGTGTAAAGTCTCTTCTTCCCTAAGTCCACATGTGGAGAGTGAGGAAATGAGGAAAAGTGTGGATTTTTGCAAAGCTAAGACTGATTCTTTGCTTTAACAATGGAAATGCCCATGAATAAATGCCAGTTGCATGATGGTGTTCTGTGATAGTAGTGGGTTTGTGCTCATAACTACTTCCTTTGCAGTCCTGAGAACAAGGTCTGCATCCTGTGGACAAACTAGATTCACTGAGATCTTTTCAGAACATAATTTGGACATTTAGTGTTTTTTTTTTCCTATAGCAAGAGTTCTGTGCATACATAGCTGAGATACGTGACTCTCCACCTTCTCTGGGCTGGAACATAGCCACATCTTAAAAGCAGGCTGCTTGGCCCTGTGTTCTTTTCGGTGGCCAGGCTGTCTGATGTCCATCCTCAATGGTGCGGGGACAGCTGCTGCAGGTTCCTGGCCTGAGTGTGGCAGAACCTCAACTCTGGCCTTCTAAAGTTAATCTCAAACCTTTGATTTAGCAACAGGGTGAGTGTGTGCTGGGCTACTGGCTTTTCTCCTGCAGGCTCAAGTCAGGGAGTCAAATATCCACAATAGCTGCCAGCACTTTCCTTCTGGGTGACTGTGGAAGTATTTGCAGTACTTTGTTTTGTTTTGGGAAAATGTTTTTGTTTTCCCAATTAGTGCCATGAGGATTTTGTTGTGGAGGGGGAAACAAATAGTCTTCTTCATTAATCAGGGTTTAACATCCAATTGCTCTTCATGCAGCCATGAAGCACTGACTCACAGGAATCAGTTGTGTTCTAGTGTCAGCTGTTTATTTGCAGTGTTTACACACTAGTGATTGCTTGAGGACAGTGTTACCAGTGCCCTTTGTTTTGTTTCATTCACTCAGCTGAGGCTCTTTTCAAGTAGTCATAGTAGGAGGAAAAAACATCTGCAGGGTAGATTTACCTTGTTCTTCAGGAGATAATAGTTGCTGTAGGGTATCTCTAGCTGAAGGGTCTGGTGCTTTGCACCAGCTGACTGGGAGCCAGTTGTGATCCAGGAGCAATGTAAGAAGTTTAACTGGTGGCATGTATGAGCTAATATGTCCTGCTAGGATAAATGTAATTGAACTGGATATAAAGATCATTTTGGGGGGTTTCATATGGTCCAGCTGCATTTATCAAGGGGAACATTGTTATGACCCTACTGTACATGTGCCACAATGTACTGAATGCTCTGGAAAAGTTGAGGCCTTTGAGGTGTTAAATATTTTATTAAATTTGCTACATATTCTTAATTTAATGAGGTGGGGCTCTTGCCTCTTCAGGAACTGTTCAGGGCCTTTCAGATCAGCCTTATGGCAGAGAAAGAAGTGATCATTGATACCAAAAACCCCTGGAAGCTGGCAGTATTTTTTTTTTCTCCCTTACAGCAGCTATTGCTGTTAGCACTTAAAGGCTTTAGAAAGTTTTGAAGATTCCTCACCTTTCCCTGCTTCTAACCTCTGTTTATGAAAATGGTAATGGGAAGCAGTTAAATGTTTAAAAAAATGTTTTAGGAATTCTTCCCTCCCTCCAAAAAAAACCCAGCAGAAATACCGAGCTGGGACCTGGAAGATATAAAACACGTGGAGATCTAAATCAGGTTTTTGTTCACCTGGAGATCAAGGTGGACGTATGGATTTTTTCCCTTCCTTTTTAATGCACAGTTATTAGGTACAGTGTATTTTTCTTTAAACTGTGGCTTTTAAGCCCTTCTAAAGGGGCAGGGATGTATTTCGGAACTCCAGCTGTTCAACGTACTCAGTGATGACTACCAAAATATTGTTTTATTTCAATTTACCCCCCCCCCCCTTTTTTTTTTCCTTGGGATATTTTAGGGCAGCTTTTAAAATTTTTTAATACTTTTTTTTTTTTTTAATTTTAGCTTTTACACCAAAGCACTATGACTCGAAACAGAATTTGTAGCAATCTGTGCATCCCATAACCCACCTTGGTCAAGCATAAATGCTGGAGCCTTCAAATGCTAGGCAGTGTTCCCCAGAAAGAAGTCCCCATGAAGAAACTGGACTATACATGCCTGGGTTGCCACAGACACTGAATGTGCAGCTGCCATGGTGAAACCTCAGTGTGTTCAAATAAATGGAACAGAAGCAGTATGAGGGAGATTGAAATGTGTATCTCCTTCCAGGGTTTTTTTTTCAGTATAGATTATCAATGTGCTGATGGCAAAGCAGAGCTGCTGTTAGTTTCAGTGTTACCGTGTTCTGCAGTCTGAAGGACTGGGCTCAGAAATAGTGAATGTCAACAGCTCGGCATTTCCTTTCTATTTATTTTCTTTTCCTTAAAATAGTGTCATTAAAGCATTGCCATCAGCTATTTTGCCCTGTAGAAGACTTGTGCATGGAACATGGACCTAATTCTGACCTGGAATACCTGCACTTTAAATCTACTATAGACTTTTCACCGTGTCCTAAGTAAACCCATTGTCAGCTTTTGCCAGTATGGCATCTTTGGGTTCAGACTCTGCCTTTTATACCAGGAAATTTTCATAGACAGAAATCCTTTTAGAGCTGAGATCAAAGGGAGTGCAGTCTGAACGCCATTGCCCTCTGACTTCAAACAAACACCAACGACCCCAGACAAACTAACAAACAAAAAACCTCTTGTGGTTATTACTAAATTACATTATCTGTGGGAAAATATTGTTATTAGGTCTTTGAGTAACTTTTGTCCCTCTTGGAATGTGTAGTTGGACTTGGTCTCCTCTTCTTCCTATTACTGCTGTCTCATCCATGATGACTCTTGCTGCTCATTTCCCAGAGTAGTCTGAGACTGGAGTCAGAGACAGGTAGCTGCTTTAGCTGCTATTGAACTCAAAATACAAATATTTCTAGGTATAGTATGAGGATCCGCCACTGCAGTCTGATTTCTGGGCAGCAAGTTGTTCACAGGGTGGTGTATGAGGAGACAAATGATTTATGTTGAAAGTGTGGTGATGAACCTGCACTTTGTGCATCTGTTGTACTCAAGATGACAGTGCTCACAAGCATACAAAACCAAACTAAAAAATAAGCAAAAAAAGACCCCATCCCTCAATGTCAGTTGATTTCCGTGAACTCCTGCCAGTGAAGGGGGATCTGGGGTGTCCAGGCTCCAGAGGCTTTCTTTAAGGGTGGCTCTACAGTATGACATGGAGTGGTCCATTTTCCACCGGCAAGGGTGGATCAAACAGCTAACGTGAGATTTCTGATAAATAACCTGTAACATGACATGATTGATTTCAACTGTCATCTACGATCAGATGACTCTTGGGAGGTTTTTATGTAAGAGACACTGCAGTCTTAGATGTATAAAAGCTCCATTTTAAGGGATATAGTGTGACTTTTTTAAGTACCAAAGTAATTTCAGGAACAGATTACAGTGATTTTTCTCACTGAAAATACTGAAAATGCAATAATTTCGAAGTTAATACAACTGCACTTTCCGGTTACGAATGTAAGACTTGTTTGCAGTCCCAGAAAAATATCAGGAAATAATTTAAATATTGGTCTGATATTGCAAAATCATTGTATTCCCTATCCTCACTTCCAAAATAACACTGAGTTCTCCAACAATTGGTGGAAATTTTTCCAAAAGTCTTACAAGCTTTTGAGGGAAACTATATCATTAAGGTTTTTTTTTTTTTTGCCAAAAAAGCTGATGATGGCATTTTTGGAACAGCATCCACCTTCAAATGAGAAACATGTTAAACTTGATGTCACAATTGATTTAACATGAGCAAGTAATTTTAAGGAAAAATAATTTTGCCTGAAAAAATTTTGACCATTGAAACAAGCCATAACCTCTCTTACACTTGAAACTTGCTTTTATATACTTAACAAAACAACAGGGAATTTCAAATTTCTCCCATCAGATTGGACTCTTTACAGACCTGCAAAATAAAATTCAAGGTGTTTTGTGGTTGGTTTTTTTTTTTGTGGCAGAAGGTTCTAATTTTATTTTTTGAATGTCTGAAATGATTTTAAAACAGCCCTAATATTAGAGATGTTGTGGGTGCCCAAAGTCCAGATGAAGTCTCCTGGAGTAACCAATACTTCTAAAATTTCTGTTGCTGTTAATGCAGGTCTGTTAATAGAGTTGGCATAACAATTAATAACAACTTTCCAGGCTGAGTTTTAGGGTGAAGTCTTGTGTACCCTTCAACTCTTAGACTTTCATGTCCCAAGATGTTGGCTTAATGTTAAGAATTACATAGCCTACTTTATTATTAATATCTACAAATTAATTAAGGTAGATGTTATTTTGATGTTGAAAAGTTCAGGAGGAAAGTAACAGAAGCAGGAGGGAGCGTGTGTCGCAGCCTTGCGGCTGGTGGGGCAGCTCTGGAGGTGTGGAGAAACCTGAACCATGCAGCACCATCAGGAAATTCCATGGCTGAATTGGAAGCTGGTACCCAGGAACTTTGGGGTTGGGAAATTAATTTCACATGACTCTGAAATTTGCCTCCTAGATAAATAGTCTGCGTGTTCTGAAATGAGCATGTAATTTAAAACAGTGTGGGGCATTCAGAGAATTAGAAGCCAAAAAAAAAAGTTGGGGTGAGGGTGGAGAAAAAATGTAATTTGAAACTCTGATTTAATGAAGAAAATCAAGGACTAAAGTGTTGACAGGAAAATTCAGGCAGTTATCAAGTCCAAGGGTGTCAATGAAATAATTAAAAGCACACAGTATGAAATGGCTCTGACTGCTGTGACAGACATGGAGTTGCCCTACATACTCTGTGGTACTTTTATATAACAACATCAACATTAGGGCTTGGACTGAGCCAGGCTTCACAGGAACTGCACTGGCCCTTCTTTTATTATTTTAGCTAGAGCACTTCATTAGTGAGGCCGCTCTTTATTGATGACCTGGGAAGGAAAGCAGTGCTTTAACTTGCTGCTGCTGCTACCTCCTAGTCAGAGGAGAGATGGCTTGAAGAAAGGAGATGAAGGTGGGTAAGAAACAAGCACGTCTCATGGGGAGGTCTGTTTCTGTCATCTGGAGAAGGTGCCTTTTCTGTTCATTTTTCTTGGCACCTTTTCTCCCCTTGGGCTGGGTTGGCAGTACTGGGTAATCCCAACTCTACATGAAGTCAATGGCTACTGTTTTCCTTGTTGGTTTTATGTACTTCATAGTTACTAAACACATCGAATCTTTTTGTCTTGTCAAAAGCTTGGGAACTCCTTGAAATGGGATCTGAGATGCGAAGGCTGGTGGCCTTCAATTCCATCTCAGTATCCTCGTGGAGAAGGAACCAGGACCCATGCGAGTGCCAGTGCAGGACAGTGGCAGCCAGGGATGAGTGGAATAGGACAACTTGGCACTGTTGGCTGGGTTTGGGAGATGCAGAGTGGATCCCAGTAAGGTCTAGATTGGTGACTCGTCACCTGTTGTACAAGGATAAGTATTGCTAAGCTGTATTGCTTGATAGATGCTAACTCTCAACAGAGATAATTTCTATTCTTAACACCGAATTCTAATAAGGAAAATGAATTTGTATTCAAATTTAAAGGCATTAAGAAAAAAAAAAGTTTGGAAGCATCTAGAAAACTCTTGCTTTTGAGTAAAGTAGAATGCATGGTTTTAACCTTTGCTGTAAATCATCTAACCCCTCTGGGGGTTGAACTTTTATCAATTTCTGAAAATGAGCTTCCAGTCTGTTCTGTATTGATCACCCACCCTGTGTCAATAATAGCTGTTGTGAAGGTGAGCCCTGCTTGAAATTCCCGTTAACGGGATTCATGGAGGAGGGAGTGGGGGTGCAGTGTGTAGGTACAGTTAGAGATTTATTTCGAATTCTCAAAATCTTTAAAGAATAGTTGGGTGAACATTATTTATGGGGAAACTGCCCCATAGGCCTTTGATCTTCTAAGTATGTTACTTAAAAGCAATATTAGTTTTTACTGTAAGTCAAAATATTCAACAGAATTACTACTTATATCATATTCAGAATTCTTATGTTCATCCTAAAAGGGAAATGATCAAGTCATTGTGAGACCGGTTTAAAACTTTTAAAATAAAAGTTAAATCTACTGCAGCTTTTGAGACCCTGCCACAGGGCCTTACACACAGTGCCTTAAGCTATCGGTTTTTTAAGGAAAAGTAGGGGTTTAGTTAAGCAAGCAAGAAATAGCTATTTCTCTGGAACCTTCTGGAATTCTTAATGCTGAAAATAAAATACTTGGATTATAAAAATCAAACCCTGTTTTTCTTAATTCCCAAACAATCGTTTTTCAACTACACCAAGAAAACCTTAGAAATACAATAGCCACAGATTTTCTTCCCTTAATTTCAGCACAACTTTTAAGGTCAGATAATCTTGAACTACCGTTTATAGCAACTCCCATTGAGAACGTAGCATTTGTTCTTCTTCTGAGCTGCTACTTTGGCCACTTCACATCTTGACTAATAAACCAGCTACAAAGCTGTAAATGTGAACTGTGCAGAAGGGTTCCCACAAATGCATCGAGAAGCATCTTTGGGGTGGAATTCAACGTAGGTGAATCAAAGCCCTTTTGATGAAGGGGGGTGCAGTACTCGGTTGAGGCTTTTGTGGGACATAGGACAAATGAGATTGGACACATGGGAGATGGGAGGTGCAGTGTTTCATGTGTCTCTGCCATATACAGCAAGATAAGCTGTGGTTTGTGTGTGTGTCTATCATTTTTTTGAACCGAAAGAGAATTCTGCAGTTCCTCTCCCCGACCCCCTTTTCTAAAAACAAACAAAAAAACCCACAGGTATTTTTTATTTCATATTTATTTTACATCTCCATTTTCCTTGAAAAGGAGCTACCTTTTTTAATCATGATTTTGATGGAGACGCAAGAATGCCAGTCCCCTTTCTGTGCCTGAGGAAACCCATTAAAGTGGTGGTTAGGACAGTGGGGAGCAAGGCTTTTGAGCACGTAGTAGGGTATTGGTTTGATACTAACTTGTGGTAGGGAGGAGATGGGTGGGTGAGTGAGTCAGGGTTTGCCCTGAAGCGGAGGGAGTTTGGTGCCTTCTCCCATGGGAGTGCTGAGCTGAGGGTGGAAAACTGTGCGTGCTTACAGCACTGGAATTGTATGGCTGCAAATAGATGTACGTTTGTATATATAATTAATTTTTACATATCATATATAATGCATTATATGTTTGCATGTATATACATGCATATAAAAATTTGGATTACATCTTTATATATAATGTTTGTGTATATATATTCATTGATCTGCATATTACTAACAAAATGAACATTAGCATGAAGTAGGGTTGAGCCCAAGTTAGATTTCACATAATCTGTGAAAGGAGTTAATTAATTGTGAGTCGTTTCTCCTGGAAGTCCAAGGTGGAGAGCCCTGTGGTAACAATCGTCACCCCAGCAAATCAATGTTTCATTAGCATGTCTATGGGAGATGTCTGTTCTGTTTTGCACATAAAATGAAACAAGAGCTTTCATCTCCCTCTCTGTCTCTCTCTGCCTTTGAGAGGGAATAAGTGGCTATGTTCATTAAACTCCAAAGTTTCACCGTGGTACATCCCCCTGTGTGTTTTTTTGTTTGGTTTTTTTTTCTTTCTTGTACTCTAAAGCTCTTAATCAGTTTAAAAGGTGAGAACCTCCATTAAGGGCAACTGTCAGGTAAATGTTTATTTTCACAGTGCATTTATTACAGTATAAAAATAGAGGGAAGCATTGCTGCAAGGCTTGGAATGTACTTTCCATATTTGTGCCCATGAACTTCTGCATCGAGGCTTTTGCAGAAAGGTCAGACTATTTGCAGTGCAGTTTTTCAGCATCAAGCAGACCACTGAAGGCACAACTGTTTGCATCTTTTAGTTTGAAGCCTGAATTTTGGCAGTCTTACTTTCCATGCTGTCCAAGTTTAGTCAATAATTTTAGGGAGGAGAGCAGGTGGTGGCAGCATCCATACAGGTCGGGTAATACATCTAATGAAAATATACTGGAAATGTGTCAGATATGCTCCAAACATAAAGAAGATACTGCAAGAAGGGGATTTGGTTTGTTGCTGCTCGGCACCAGCTTGTTTTGAAGCTTTTCCAAATACAATTTATACCATTCTTGTCTATCCTCAGTTGCTAGAACTTTAACAGCCAAACTCCACCACCTAGATTTTGGACATGATGAAGCTGTAACCATCAATAGCATTATTTATAATTATCCTTCCACACAGTTAAAGAGCGGTTAGGGTTTACAATCTCAGGACCACATCATATTTACCTTAACTACGGAAGTATTCTGTTTGGGCTCCTTTTTCTTGGTTATATAGGTGCAAATCAAGGTATATCACCAGGCATTTGTCTACTTTAAAAGTCCTGCTTGTGCTATTTGAATCAGGCCCAATCTGACTTAAGTAAACAGGATGTGACTGAGTAACTTGGTGTAATTCTTAGAAGCCATGTTATAAAAGAAACATTTTTTTCTGATCTCTTTTGTTGTTTGTTTTTTGGTTTGGGGTTTTTTTTCGTTTTTTTTTCTTTTTTTTTTTTCTATTATTGTTGCATGCTTCAGCTCATTAACCACTAATCATTCTGGGGCCATTAACTAGATATTGATATTGTACGAGCTGTTGCCACTTGTCATGACTTGAAATTTTGCATTACCTGCGTGTTTGTTTTAAAACCCAGTTCCTGGGTTCATGTTATTAATGAGATTCTTAGCTGTGTCTTAAATAAGTTCTTAGCCCGCAGGCTCTCAGTTGTAGAAATGTAACTCAAAAACATCCTGGAAGATTAAAAAATAAAAAGCAAAGAGAGGGAGTCCCAAATCTCATGATTTTCAGGGCACAACTCTATTATTCTTGAATCCATTGGTTTGGTAATATTTTTCTTCCAACTGAACAAACATTAAATACACGGTTTTGTGTCTTGCATTTGCTTTCTTTGTGCAGCACGTGTTCACTGTGCTGATAAGAAAGATAAGAGTGCTGAGAAAATGCTAAGAAAGCAGCACTCTCTCCTCCCCCCCTTCCTGTATTCTCATTTTGGGTAATAACCAAACATCTCAGCCCTAGCTAGAAATTTGGCCATTATACAGAATTTTCAGTATCAGGCCCTACGTGTTTCCAAAAACAATTGTAAAAGAATTGTATCATTGAAGGGCTTGGCTCCTTCAGCCTTCCCATCCAAGTTTCACTGTAGATTCTCTCAGCTGGGCCTGGGTAAGCTGTAGAAGCAGTGTGGAAAGGTGTTGCTCAAGGATGCAAAGGCACGTTTGAAAGCAGCTGCTTGAAGTGTCTTGGCTTTGGCTCTTTAAAGTGTGAGGAACCTCAGACCCATTTCAGTTTAGATGTCTGTTTCGGCTTGAAATTTTTGCAACAGGGAAATTACCTGCTTACAGTGTCCTCTTCAGAAGTGCCCTCTTTTTATCCTCTTTGAGCATGACCATTAAGAGACTGTGGACCAGATACTAAATTTAGATGCCTGCCTGGTTTTAAATTGAGTCGTAGGGATCTCGGTTCACTTGCTGGTATTTGTCTTTTATTTACATACAGCCGTTCTATAGACTGGTTTCTTGACTGCCTCTTTCACTGGTTTTATGTCAACTTAACCATGGTTTTGAGCAGTTGCTCCTGATTTTGTGTGAATGAGTTGGACTCCCTGGACTATTTGGTTAAAGGCAGTGTAGTTGAGGCTCTTTGTGATCCAGGAGCAACTCTTTCAGTGGGTTTTCTGAGCTGGGGAATTAGTTTCCTCTCATCTCCAACAGGTATCGGAGACTTGATGATGAGATGGGGAACTTAAGATCTTTGACAATGCTGCTAATCAAAATCTCAGTGCTGGGTTCTTCCCCTCTGACCAGAAAAAGAGGACATGTGCTTATTGACTGAAGCGGTGCCTCAGCTTGATGGCAACAATGTAAGTTCGGAAACAAGTACTATAATTAACCATGACTGTATTATTGGATGTGTGCATGTGTAATTAACAAAGCAGATATTTTTCTGTATGTGGCTTTACTTATCTGTTCGTGAAAAGTCCTCAACATTTTCATCAGCATATTAAGGTTAATTAAAATTAATTCTGTTTGTATTGACTGCCTTTTCACGTATGCGAAGTTTGTGCAAACCAAGTGTGTGGCCAGGGCCTTCTTCCCTATAAAATCCATAATGTTTGCTTTCAGAGCTGGGGGAAAGAGGAATCAAAATTGCAGGCTGTTTGAAATTTAAATCAGAGCAATGCTGGTCAATAGTATCAAGGTTACAGTGCCCTGGAAGATTTTGATTGGGTGCTGCCAGGTGCATGCTGGGTGACAATGACATTAAAGGTCAGTTGAATGGAGTTCTGAGATTTTCTTTTTGGTTAATGTTGGGATTCCTGGCTGAAAAAAATCATGGAAAGCTGTGATGTCTTTTCATACGGTAGGATTGTACAGGTTTGGGGATGATGTTCAGGCTGTGCAGAGATGAGCACAAGAGCAGTGTCTGCACTCTGCCAGTGTAGGGATTCCCTGTCTGAGACAAGAATTCACTTACATGAATCCCTGAACAAATACATAGCAAGACACAAATATTGTCATGAAGAGTTTGCAATTTGAATGTGTAGGACTGTTGTGCTGTGGGAGAAGGGAAGCATATGCACAGGACCGTGGGGTGGTGGCTGAGGGTCATGTTGCAGGCCATGAACACAACAGAGGGATCTCCTGAGAGCTGGAAGTGAACCCAATATTACTGACACAGTACCACAACTCCCTGCCTGTGGTCCTTCCAGTGTCTTCCCAGTGCCTGTTTTTCTACAGGTACTTAAATGGGGTACGGACCAAAGAGACTGTCCAAGCTTCCATTAGATCAGACTGGAAGACGTTTCGGGAAACTTTGATGTAAATGGCAATACAGCAGGTTTTGTGAGTATGTATTATTTGAACAGGACCCCAGACTTGCCAGAGCTTTCAGGAGGATCTGGCTGTAGTTGTTCCTTAAAGTGAGCTCTTCAGGAAAGAGTTTAAATTGCAAAAGTGGTGCTTAATTAGACTACAAACCAAGACAATAAGTCAATGCTTTAAAACAGCAAAAATTCAGATCAACAAATTTGAATTAAGACAGATTAAAACAAAAACAACATAAGCAATTCCTCCTCTTTTTCCTCTCTCATGTGGATAGATCTTTGAGGTTTGCTCTTTTTCAGCAAGCTCAACGCAGTCCTTTTTAGGTACCTAGGAAAATGAATTCTATCCATCCCCCTTTAAGACCCTGTTGTGCATCTCTCATCTCTCAGCTCTGTTGCTGTCTTTGCTTGTGTGCAGGATCCTCCTTGCTGGTGGGTCTCATTCTCTCCATCCTTCCCTTCTTGCACTATAGGACAAAACTGATACTGTCACATTTGTCATTTCATTTGTCAAGTTTTGATCCTCGTGATTAGCACACTGAGAGGATCTGGGCTGCTGGCAGTTCTTGCAGTTCTTGGTACAGACTGCAGGCTCAGGATCATACTTCTGTGTGGCCTTACTCTTGATTTATGTTCCTTTGCTTAATTCCTCAGGGAGGGAAATCTCTATAGGGTGTAAATCAGATTTCTTTTCTTTCTTTCTATTCCCCCCCCCCCAGATATGCTGCCTCATAATTCTTTCAAATGTAAATTTGAACATAATTCTGCAACAAGAATGGATTCTATGGCTAATCATGTGGCTTCAGGCTTTTTATCTCTGTAAAGCTTTAGGCCATTTCTGTAGAAATATACAGAACATGTTCCAAAGAATAAAATAGTAATGTCTTAGATCATCCAATTGCTTTTCCATAAGCTCTTGTAAAGGTGAACATATTTTAGTTTGTTTATATAACAGTTCTATCATCTAAAAAGGAGGAAAGTGAAGTGGGGGGAGCTTTTTTTCCCAATGAAGCTGGCTTTTAATCTGCTTCTTTGACAAATATACTTGATGGTGATGGTATTTTTCCATTCCTGTCTACTCCCAGTAAGACTGAACGATGTGCTTCTGTCTCTCTCTTGGCTCTGATAATGTTTTTGTACTAACATAACATAATGCCATACAATTAGAAATTATATGTTAGCTGTTAGTCATAGCCCAGTGAGTTTACATTAGACAAAGGAAATTAAATGGGAACCAGAGGAGACCTAGGAAGCGCAGTTTATATTTTTTTTTTTTATTTTCAGAAATATCACATTTCTATTGATGAGCATCATTTCTGCCTGTATGGGGGAAACTAACTGTGCTGCAGGCAAAATAATTCCTGGTCATTTCTTCACATTCAAATCATGCAGAGTTTGTAAATGCAAAGTTAAGAGAGTTCTTCCTCTCTCTTGGAATTGATGGGTTGCTTCTAGATTTTTATTCACTCTCTAAAAGGAAATAGAATTATTTTTAGTCTTGATTCTCTGTAACACTAAACGATGCCTTGTAAATTGTTTTGTTTGATGGAGTGAGAATTCAGACGCTACTGAGGCACTCGACGCTTTGTCCCAGTAGGAACATCTCTTTAACAGGCTTTGCTCAGTTGGACCAGTGGCATTGACAGTCTGGCACCTGTGTGTCTGGTGGTGATCGGTACCCTTTACCTCAGAGCAGTCTGAGAGAACCAGTCTGCTCATTACAGATTGTCTTAGACCCTCACAACACCAGCCAGGTACATTTGTAGTTCAAGTACCTTTCTCAATTCTACTTTTAATATCTGCTTCAAAATTCTTGCTTTGTCCATCTGGTGTTTTGGAGCTTGTAATCTACAGAACTGTTTGTGCTACCATTTTGCTTTGGGTTATAGTTCTTGGTGCTTTCATAGAATCACAGAATTGTTTCAGTTGGAAAAGACCTTCAAGCTTATCAAGTCCAACCATTAGCTCTGCACTGCCAGGTCACCACTAAACCGTGTCCTTCAGCACCACATCTTCACGGCTTTGAAACCCCTCCAAGGATGGGGACTCCACCACTGTCTTGGGCAGCCTGGGCCATGCTTTGACAAATCTTTCTGGGAAGAAATTGCTCCTAATGTCCAAGCTCAACCTCCCTTGGTTCAACTTGAGGCCATTTCCTCTTGTCTGTTTGCTCCTTTGGAGAAGAGATCAACCCCACCTCGCTCCAACCTTCTGTCAGGGAGTTGTCAAGAGTGAGGTGGTCTTCCCTGACTTTCCTTCACTGCAGGCTGAATAACACCAGGTCCCTCAGTCAGTCCTCTCAAGACTCGTGCTCTAGACCCTTCTCCAGCTCCATTGGCTTTCTCTGGACACGATCCAGCCCGTCAATGTCCTTCTTGAAGTGAGGGGCCCAAAGCTGAACCCAGGATTCGAGATGCAGCCTCCCCAGTGCCCAGTACAGGGGAAGGATCCCTATCCTAATCCTGATAAGACTAGGGTTTCACACGAGTGCTGATCCAAGCCAACATGCTGGTGGCCTTCTGGGCCACCTGGGCAAATGCTGGCTCATTTCCAGCCAGGCTTGGCCCTTCCAATGGCTCAGTTAATGCAGCCTCTTTGAAACTGGAAACACAGGACTCAAGCATTTCAAGCGAGTGCCGTCTCACAGCTCTCATGTCTGTCCTAGCCACGCTATGTGACAGCAGCAGTGGAGAAATGTCATATTTGTTAAAAAGCAAGTGTGCTACAGCTTGTTGTAGGGTATTATACCTTGCAGAATTAGACCAAGTGTCAGTTTGTTACAAGCTGTACAACTGATGTGTAGGTTGTGTTAAGTGAGGCCTCCTGTTTAGCTTTTTAGGACATTTTCAGGCCTGTTTCTCCAGGTGATTACATAGGAGCATAAAATATTCCTCTTATGCCTGGTGCTAAGTACCCAGCGTGAACTGGGGTGTATTCTCACCTGCAGAGGTGGCATGAGGATCTCTCTCCCTGCAGTGAGAATTCCATGGTTCAGCCTCCCTTCATGGTATGTTGCTCTGGCATTCAGTTAGTTTAATTACTCTGCTTTATAAATGTGTAGATTTCTGTCTCCCCTGTACCTGGCGGTTTTCATAATACACTTGTCTCTATAAAGCTTAGAAGATTAGATTTCATTGATCATTAAACACATTCATGATGATTCAAAGTAAAATAAATTGCGCTGTCTTTTTGGCTGAGGTTTCCACAAGTTACCACAAAGCCTTAGATTAGATCCACCTTTTACAACTGGGTACCAACACTGTCCGAGTGGTTTGGAGAATCTCTCCCCATGTGTTTATCTTGTGGCTCATACTTCAGCGATACCTCTGTAATACTGATTCAGATTACAAAAGCTCTTTCAGCAATTACTAGTAGACTGAGATGGCAAGAGTGAGAGAGAAATCTGTCTTTTCCCATTCTTCTCTTGACTTCATTTGTTCCTGCCCTTATGTTATTTTCTTGTGTGCTTGCAGTTGTTATTTTTGTGTGCTTACAATTTGGATTGAATAGTGTTATGAGTAGATTTTTCTACTGGTGTACGTGGTCATTTACATCTGTGCTTGTGCAAGTGCATTTACGGGCTTCTGCACATAAATTATTTTCTTTGAAGTGGAGCAAGGAGGATGTTCTGTTGGTGTGGGGCTACTTGCATTTCGCATTCTCATGTGTGCAGTAGTGTGTACCTGAAATGCAGAAAATCCTCTCCAGAACAAGGAACTGATCTTGAAGAGGAGGAATGGAAGGAACTAGGAGAATTCAGTAAAAACTTTTAGCTGGAAGACTGAACTTTTTTCGTATACTCTGTCTGACTCCAGAATCAGGCGTAGCTACAATGAACTAATGTGCTTTTCCTAGAAAAGCTTCATCTTGAGAAAGTGAACGGGAGAACCTCTGCATCTGGCTGGAAGGGGAAGAAATGCTTCAGATCTAGGCTTCACATATAGAAATGTAGCAGTTATTTCCATTTTCTTTCCTCATAGTGTCTTTCAGAGATACATATTTTTGTTTTTTTCAAGTAAATATTTGTAAACAGCACATTTATTTGTTCTACTTTGGCTTCAGTTCGGGATGTTCTCCAGATGGAACAAACAGCAAATCACTTCTCCCTCAAAGAAAGGCAAATCTACAAAATGGGATGTCGGGACACTTTGAACAAGTTCAGCTGACTGAATATGCTTAAAAATTATCCCAAGAGATATCATCCCAGAGGATGCACCTCTGTATTAGTAGCTTGCACTGGTTTGACTGCTCATGTTTTAGGAGTCAGAAAAGGAATAAAGTTTTCTGTGGGGCAGGTGCTAACTCAAGCTGTTCCATATGGGGCACACCAGGACCTATAGGTCTGAGGAGAGCTGTCACACACTGCTGTCAGAAACCTGGGCTGAAGTCCTGAAAAGGATTTTCAACCTGTTTTCAGGTGAGATTCTTTATTCTGTTAAAAGGGGAGTGCAGTAAATAGATGGACTAAAAGGACTCAGGTATTTTCCTTAAGACACCCTGAGAACTTCTCATCACTAAGACAAAATCAGTAGAATTGAGAGCTTATGAATCACAGCTCTGCTGAATGGGCTTCAGGTGGCTGTGTATTCAAGAATTAGAGGTGATCCCTACAACATCCCATGAAATACTTTGAGACAGTTGAAGGTTTCAGAATCTGGTATTGAAATCCAGCAAAGAATATAGACCAAAGAGAATGGATCCTCTTGGCCATACTTGTTCTTGTTTGACTCTGAAGCTTATAGTCTTACACTTAAAAAGACTTGCTCTCCACGTCTCAGTCCTCTAAGCTTATAACCACAAGGAAGCAAACATCATCAGCAGGACAGTGAAAGCCAATTAGCCACAAAGCAGAATCACAGAGCAGCCATTCAGAGACATCAGGCATTACAGTGGTGTTACAGAGATTATTTTTGAAAACCACTGTCAAAGCATCGAAAGTTACTTGTGCTTGTAATAATTTTAATAGGGTGTTAGGTTGCTATTTTTAGGTGTGTAGAACTCCTTTTAAATGCTAGCTTAGTTTTTTTTCATCATCTGAAAAAAAGAAATATAAGATGGCAGAGAAAAAGGGGATTAAACTTAGGGTCTTTAATAACATTAATTTGCTTGTTGTAGAACTACTTTTGGAAACCCTCTTAAAGGTTGCTGTGAAAGCTTCCATTATTTTTTTTCTAAGAATTTAATTAAGATGGTTTTAATTTTGTCCTGTAATTAAGGCCATTCAGAAAAATAGGCTTCACCAGATCTATCTATATGTGTTTTGTTGTCTCTCTCTGATGTATTGCAAAAATGGTGCAACTGATTTACTAAAAATCATGTACTTCGATTTCCCCTCGCAGTGTGCTCTGCTAAGGCTCGCCCTTTGCATGCTGCTCTTCATTGACAGCTGTCCATCCATGGCTGGAAGTCAGTAACAGCAGTAATCATTGTTCTGTGCTGAGTTGCTGCTTTCTAACTTTCTTTTACTTTGGTCACTTTTTTTTTTTTTTTTCCATCAGCTCACATGAGAACCACTCAAAATACCTGTTCCTACGGGAGCTGTTCGTTTGTAGTAGGTGAATTTTGAACGGCTTGCAAATATTCTTACCATCCTTGTGCTTCTCTTATGCTTGGCCATTAGGATGTTGCAATCCTTTTCTTCTCTCCGTTCCCAAGTGAGTGTGAAAGGTCAGCATTTTGTTTTGATAGTGCATGAGTGCAAGATTAAAAAGCAAAAAAAGGTGGTGGGTGGGGAATCCTGCATTTACTACTTGAGCTTTTGGAAATTCTATTAATATTGTAAACACTAAAGTCATTAGATGGTGCTGGTGTAGACTCTACTGAGTTTAACTGCATGCAAAACACTTTCATCTTGGAAAAAAGTTTTACCACAGGAAAAAAACCAAATACAACAACAAAGCTGTTTTTAGAGGCTAATGGTGTTACTAGTACAGTCTGGCTTAGTCTACTGCTCATTAAAGCTGCCACCTGTAACCACTGATTGCAAGAAAAAGAGGCTTTATCTACACAAATCTCCTCCCTAAGATGTTTTCTGATTTCAGCTTCCAGGTTGGTAGCTTAGGAGGAGAGGATACTTGTGGTGGTGTCATTTTTAGGACTGTATGGATCGATGTTTATGTGAATCTTTTATCAAAAGGTATGGATTTTCCTTAGCTCTAAGACTTTTGAGAGTTAAGATTGCTGCAGAGATGTTGTTCACTCATTTCACTGGCCCTGTACAGGAAAGCATAGGTGCAACCTGGAGCTGCACCAGGGCAGACAGGTAATAAACAAGTGGCTCTTCCTAATGGCAGCTTCCTTGGTGCTCCATGTGGCTCCCAACTTCAGATATTCTGTGATACGTGGATTTCTGAACTTTAAACTTCAGAGATTGATTCCAGGTTTGGTTTCAGCTGTGGGTGAAGGTTCAGGTTTGTTGTTTTCAGCCAAAAATATGTTATGGTCTATGTTTTGGACTAAAAACTTCCTGTTAAATCTGAACTCTAGTTCAACTCCTGACCTGAAGGAAATCCTTTGGGATCCACCACATCTTCCTTGCTTTTGTTCTCCACTTGTAAAAATCTTCCTCACTTTTTGCACAGATTTCAGTTTGATAGGGTAGGAACAGGCTATGCTTTGTACAGCAGACACTTAGAATGCCAAAAAGGTATGAGTTCTCTTGCAGAAGAATACTTATCTGAAACATTTCTCCTGGTTTTGATCCTGAATCTTTCCATGCTCACTGTCTCTAGCAGCTTGCATCTCTGAATTTTATAACCCTACAGGCATAACAGTACTACCCTGTTCATTCAGATAAGGAATTATTCATATTTGATTTGGTATTACAGCAAAAAAAAAAAAAAAAAAAAAAAAAAATTATAGCTAAGAGGGAGTCTAGGCCTTGAAACATACCCTTGTCTCTGCACCATCATTCTGTCAGTGTTCGGGTGTAATTCTGGGGTACCTTGAACTGAGCTGGGGGTTCTTGTACCATTCAAAACTGCGTTGCTGCACTGCTGCTTGGACACAACTTTGTGTTCTACTAGGTGAAAATGTAGCAAGGTGGTGAAGATATACCTTTATTGATCTGGTTTTTTGCAAGTTTCATTCTTGATCTAGACTTTGGTTAAAGGCTGTGTCCAGCTGACCCCAGTTACGGTGACAGCTTATAAATGCCATCTGTACCACTCCTTATTCAGGCTATGGAAGCTGTTGGTGCTGCTGTGGCTGATGTCCTCTTGAGGTTGTTTGCCAACATGCCATACTTGGCAGTGTTGCAAGAAAAGATCTTGCACTGATTTTTGCAAGTGTAGTAGGATGAAATCCAATGATCTGGCTAAGTTCTGACAAAGGTGTTTTGTCTATTGAAATTCTTTATGAAATATTGCATGAAGATTTTTTAAATTTTTTAAAAATATCCCTATCCCTAAGCGTTTTTGCCTTCCTTGGTTGCCTTGTTTTATCCCCCAAACCAACACATGTCGGTGTGGTTTGACGTTCTCCTGTAATATTTATCAGTTTTTCAACTGCCCTCAGATAAGGGACCTCATGAATACGATAGATCATTTACACTCCTATTTACATTATGTGTAAACGAGTAGCTTTCTTATTTTCATGGGTTGGTGAGATTGTAAAAAATGTTGACGTTGTAGATTTTCACACTGGATCTGCTCATGCACCAACCACGGTTTTAGCACCCGGACTGCCTCCTGACAAGCCTTTAGTGGATAGTGACTGCAAATCCACTCGCTTGCCTTCATGCCAAATGGATGTATTCTTTGACCCAAAGGACTCTCTGGGCTCTGGTGAAGCACAGGCACATTAGCTGCTGCTTTACAAGTTTTGTGTCTTTCACTAGCTGAATTCCTGGCCTCTTAGCTGGCAAATAAAAGCACAAACAAAACAACCCCTTCCCACACTTTTACGGTGAATGAAAGTCTGCTGTGGATATGCTTTTAAGAGGAGGTCTGAAAACTGGCTCCTGAGCTAAGTGTTAAAAAGGGCTTTATGCCTTAAGTGGCAAATGCCACTCTGACAAAGGATTAGTCAAACTTTGAAGGTCAAAGTGGGGTTCGGGAGCTCTGTCTGAAGCTCCTTTTTCTATCTGAAAAAGAAACCTTCAAAGGCACATTTCAATACTTGACATGCAGCTTTTCCCCCCTCTGTCCCAGACAACGAAACAACCAATGACAACAGAGTGGAGGAAGACAAGAAAAGCATGTAAACCAGCTTGCAATCGCTTTCATTCAGCAGGAGCTGGGGACGTTCTTCTGTTTTGTTATTATTTTATTTCCTTTGCATATTTTTTCTTTTCTGCCAGTTAAATTCTGTGTTCCTACAGATTGCAGCTTGGAAGCGGGATATCTGATATAGAAGCCTCTGCAAACCTGTGTATGTTAACAACCGAGAGCCGGATTTTCAGAAGTGCTCTGTATTCAGCAGGCTGAATTTTCTCCCCTACCCACCCAGCTGCCACACAAAAATAACTGAACCAGTCTGGTGTAGTTTCTCTTTGCGTAAGAGGAACATGAGAAGGAACCAGTAACAGGCGGAGTGAAATTGCCAAATTATTTAGAAATCTTTTTTGGCTCTGATCTCTTTGCAGGTTGAATATTTCTAGAGACACGGCCAACACTGCTACGCTGCTGGCCAAGAACATGTCAGATTTCACTAGCTAAGCAATGCGGGGTCTGCTCCGTACTTGGTTGGGAGACCTCCAAGGAAAACTCAGGTGCTGTAGGATGTGGTAATTACTAATTCAGCAAATCGACTTTTCCGAGTCAGTGCAGCATCTGTGTCCGATCTATGGAGATGTTTGAGCACTCCTAGCAAAAAAGCATGGGGTAAAGGTTGGCAGGATATGTTATGACTCCATAAAACGTTCTGGAATGATAGAAATATATATTGTGCGCTCCCTCCGATTCCTCTGTAATCTGAGGTTTCATAGGCTAGTGTACGTTCCTTGCCTTTGGGAGATCTGTGTTCAGATCGCTCCTCTGGCATTATTCCTTCTCCAAATCCATGTTCTGCCTGCCAAAAGTGCATGACACTGTGGCACAGGCCTGTTTCTTTCTCAGTTTGACCAGTGATTTTTATCTTGAAACAAGAATTAGCATACAGGAATGGAAAACCCCATTTTATTACCTTTTTCAGCCGTAGCTGGAGCTGCTGGATATCAGTTTATTTCAGAAGAGCTAATGAGGTTGGTATTCAGCACCCCATATGACCTGATCTTGGACCTTGTCCGGGTTTCAATTTTTGGACTTCCCTGGCAAAACCTTAACTTTTAATAAAGTAATTCTTTCTGTCCCACCTTTTACTGTGCAGGGTTTCTCTGTAAAGTATCTGACCTCCATCTGGCTCAGGCCTCCCCAGATCCTATGGGTAGCTGATGAAGTAGTTGAGACTTCTTGAGGGTGAAAGTTCTATCTGGTGAATAGTAAATAGTATTTATGTACAGTGGTAAAAATTATTTATTTCCTTACTTGAGGGGAAATTTATGGATGTGTCTGAGCACCTGTTTAAACAGCCCTGTAATGGAGAGGACGTGAATAAGAGATATATGAAACAATTATTTTTTTTTAAACTTCAGAATAATCAACTTGACATAGGTATTGTGATATAAAAGCCAAAAAAGCCAAAACCACAAACCCAAACAAAACACAGTTTCCTAATAGATAATCTTTGCTTGAAGCACTCGTTGAAATCACTCCCCGAATTGAAAGTAATAAGCAGAAGTAGCCCTTTCTTCTGACCAGCCTATAATAGGTTTTCAGCTCTTCTGTGTCTGAAATCAGCAGAGTTTTCCTCATCGAGAATGGGCAAAATACATTAGTTGATTATAGAAATCCTGACCAAAACATTGTTCTGTATGAGGAGAAAGGGAGATAGTTAAAAATGGAAATTTTCCTGCTCAGTTCCAAAATGATACAGTATTTCTACAACCTACTGAGGCCAAGTAGGTCTGAATTACCTTTCTTACTGGTTTTTATGGGTTGTTTTGTTGTGGTGTGTGGTGTGGGGTTTTTTTTTTTCCATCAAGGATGCTCAGGAAGTTCTGCAAAGCGGAAATGGACTGCTAGGACATGCTGAAATGAATTTTTGACCATGACTGTTTACCTGTTTTAGCCTTGACCTGTGTACGTCCAGGGTTGTTAGGTTTTATTTTAAACTAAAAGTGTGTAAGGAATACAATTTCTGCGAGTACAAAAGTTCATGTTCGGAATAAAGAAGAGCAAGCTTGTCCTTGCTGAAATGTATTTATTGCCAAGTAGGCTGAGAGAGAACATCTGTGTTTCTGCTGTGTAAGATGGTCTTCAGTAGATTCTTGTTCTTCACACAATGGTAGTTGCCTCTTATAGCTGCGTCAGAACAAAACTCAGTATCTGTATCTATAGAGCACTTAAACCATGGAATTTCTTCAATGTTTCTCCAGACAGTGATCTTCAGTTGTTGTTTAACTTTTGACTTCCTTCACTTCTTGACTTCTGCGTTTCTTGCCTCTCCTCTGGGGTAACAAACCCTCCCATGCAGATATACCTGTACAAGCTTTGTCCTGGTTTTGAGGTGTATGTCATGGGGCTTTTATTCCAGGCTGTCTTGCTCTTTTAAACTTCCATTCTTACCACCAGTGATAGTTCTTAAAGGAGAAAATAAATAGGAGAAGTGATGATTGTGGAGCTGAAAATCCTTATTTATGATTTCAGAGTTCCCTCTGCAAAGCTTCTTGTGTGCCCTCAGAGAATAGCGAAATGCTGTGTGTGTAATGGATGAGCAACTATGGATGAGTGACTGATCTGATGCCCCTCATGTCCATTCTCATGTTCATTAACCACCGCTGATGTTCATGAAAATTCTTTGTTCAGAATTTTTATTTTCTACTATTCCTTCCACCCTTTTTATTTCCCCCCCTCTTCTCCCTGCAAAATATTTTGCTGTTTGGCTTTTTATTATATTCCATATAGCAATGGCTGTGTAAGTTGCATGTTATTGTTTTTGCTTTGTAATAAGATATTTGAAATGTGTATTTTCCTTCCTGTCTCGAACGTCCCCTTCTGTTTTATATAAATATGTGTTAGTTTGGCCTCTGGGAACATTCTGTAGATGTTGGAGGCTTTGTGCTTTGCATGGCTGATACAAAGAAGGAAAAGTATTATGAATGCTAGTGGAATATTTTTGATAGGTAGCTGAAATTAAGTTAGCCTGGTAGGTAAAAACCACTTTTGTTTCTTCCAAGGCCTGTTCTTGGAGGTCCCAAGCACTAAGATCTAAGGATTTTAGTAATGGAACTGAGTTGCACAAGGTAGTTAGGAAGTCATTTATATATTTTTTATACATTCTACCAGTGAAATGAGCAAAGAGCTTCAGTCCCTAAAGGCCCTGTGTTGTATTCCAGCATGTTATACCTCCAAGATGTGTTTCTGCAGTCTTCCTGGGGCTCCCTGTATCTTCTGTGCATGAATAAAATAAATCCCTAATAGTATAGGTTGCTGCCTTGACTCAGTCCTTTACGTGCTTTGACTGGGCTTTCGATTCCCATAGTCGCTTTGTTGAAACACAGCAGGATGCCTCTGTGATGGCCTCCGAGATGATCCTTTGGAAGATGAAAGTAGCCACTAATAAGCCATTCCATTTCTTTCTCCCCTCTGTCTTCCTCATGCCTTGGGAAGGAAGCTGTTTGGCTTCGTATTTGCACTCCTGTAAAAAGTTGGAGATGTACGGTCTCATTTATTAGAAATAATAAATAAAAACATTTAATGGAAGGGACTTGACCTGTGAAAATCCTTCCTTCCTTCCCTTTTCCTTTGTCTCTGGGGTATGATCATGTAACTTCAGGATCTAAAAATGGTTACCAAAAGAGGGGGAAAAAGAAGGGTGGGGGAAGTTTTGGGTGGTTTGTGTTTTTCTTTTTTTTCCTGCCTAGCACCTGGACCTCCCTAGAGGGATTTCCCATCAGCTGCAGCCTTTGAGGTTGACCTTAGTTGGTTGATGAGTTTTGTTTTGCTTTGAATCAGAGCTGCACCATTTGGACATGTATTTCACATGTTCCAGGAGCTCTTTACCTCCAGCCTCCCTCCCCTCAACATCTTGATGCCTATTAAAAGAAATTTCTTTGCAGGCCAGCTGGGGAGATGTCTGAGGTGGGGAGCCATAAGTCCTCTTTCATGAAGGAATGGGAATGTCAGGCATTCCTATCTGGGCTTCCATGTGAGCTCTAAGCTGGCCCTAAGCAAAGCCCAGAGACCCTCCATGCAAATGGCTCCATCTCTAGTTCAGTCTTTTGCTTACATCTCTCCCATCACTGAGTCCACGCGGCTGCCTCTTCTAGGAGTGCAACAACAAAGCTCTTAAGAGTACCCAGGCAGCCAAAAATAACAGTAATAAAAATAAAGACATTATTAAAGCCAGATACAACTGATCTGAAGTCACAGCGAGTGAAACATGACTCAGTCAAATCCCCAGGACAGTTGGAGACAGAAGGGGAAGGAGAGAGGAAAATCTCTATCTGTTTAAAGTTCTGGGCCCCAAACTTCTTACAAGTCGGCTTTGATAATTCATCAGACGACCACAAAAAAGAATGCCTCCCCCGCTCCAGATGCAACTGTGTCTTGTCCCAGCCTCTTTTTCCACAGCCTGTGAATCTCACCACATCAAGGGGGAGAGAAAATACATTTAAAAGTTCTCCTTATTTAGGTTGGGTAGGTTTGAAATATCCTCTGAAGGCAAACGTGTGTGTATAACTGAAGGCGTGCGTGCGTGAGTATGTACACATGTAGAGTTGTACTTGGGAAAAGGAAAAAAATACTGGAAAAAGTGGAATTTCGGTTCATGCTCAATGCAATTAGAGAAAGAGGAGGCTGTAAGCCTCTTTCCTAAGGCATAGTTAAGCAAACAAGAGTAAAAAACCCCAATGCCTACACCAAAGAGTAGAGAGTGGCCCAATGACTGTGTGTAGACTGGGATGAGTAACTGTACCCTCACTCCACTGGGTGCATTGTATGCTATAGGGGAAAACCTCAGAGTCCAGGCAGTACTTCCCAGCAAAGTAAACTCTCCCAGATGCTTTCATTTGGCTGTTGGTGGGACACTTGTTGGAAAAGCAGATTGATGTACCAGGGTGCAATAGGAATGGAAGAGAAATGTAGGGCTGAGCAGAGCTTGCTGCTCTTCTCTGCTATCACAATGAGAGATTAATTTTTCAGGCCTGTTGTTGTATTAGAGGTCTCAAGGGGATAGCATGATAAGAGGTGACTCCCCCGCGGCATTTGAGGAGAATGGCTTTGACTAATGGGCTTGAAGCAAATGGTAGAAAAGGGGCCAACCAAGAAAACTTGGATCTGTTTTCAGTATCACACAGAGTGTGCGTTTTGTTCTCGGATTTTAGCTGAGGCCAACTCGGATATAAACAAATGGACTTCAAAGTAGTTGGTATGAATAAAAGCTTACATGCTATTTTAATGATTCAAGTCTTTTGGGACTGTAAAACTAGTTTGAAAATCTTGAAGGTGTTTATTTTTGTTTCTTGGGCCAGGCAGAGATACAAGAAATAGATCAGGTTCAATTTTTTGGTTGATACTTTGTTTTTCAGCACCCTATGACTCTAAAATGCTTTTGCACTTCTTATAGGGGAAAATAACCTGCTTTTGAAAGGGAAATTGTTAGCTACTGGTTTTATAATTTGTGATAGCTTTTTCAACATTTGGAACTTTTCAGTCTTTCAGGGACTGATACCCATTTATTTTCTCTTTTCTTTCTCTGTTATTCAGTACAAAGGAATCGGGTCTTGCTGCTGTTTTTTTTCTTGACAGGATTTTGTTACCATCTTTTTGGACTTCATTTTATTGGTTTTCAAAATATAGGTATTTAGGAAAGGTCATGAAATGTAAAAATGAAATGTAAAGAAAAGAATGTGTAAATTCAGAGGAAAATATAAGTGTCTGCAGTGTTTTTAATGGCGAAGGTTTTCTTTCCTTTTCTCCCTACCAGCTGTCTCTATGAAATGTCTCCTTTTGCATTTTTTGTTTGTTTGTTTCTGGGGCTTGTTGTTGGTTTTGTTGTTTTCTTTGTTTGTTTAGGAAGGTTACAGAGAGTTTCCATAGCCAAGTTATGAGTGCAAGAAGTTAACTTGTGCTAACCCTGCAGCTCTGCTCCTGCTCCCTGCTGGCATCTGGCAGTGCCAAATGTGAATGAGGCATGGAGATTTCCTTGCCCTTTTCCAAGCCTGAAAAGCCTTGAATCATCTTTTGAGGGATGAGTGGATCTGGTACTGAATATTCAGACCTCAATTTCGGGTATTTCATGTTGTCTTAGTCTTCTGGCTTTGCAGAAAACCTGTTCCTAATGTGCAAATCCCGAGGGCTTTCAGTGCCAGCTCAGATGGACCAGTTGAACATTGTCCTGGGTTTTCAAGAGTAAACCACAAAGCCAGTATTTGCAATCCTTGTCCTGATAAATAACAAATCGTGTGAATTGCCCAAGCTCTGTCCTCGAGACATAAGTTGGGGCATAGTCTGAAGGATTTCCTCTGTTTGCAAATCTAACCCAGCAAGACTTGACTGCAAGATGCGATACAATTTGAGCACTTTATTTGCTAGGGCTTGTTACACAAGTTCCAGACAGGCAATATGTTACTTGCCTAATACCACAGACAGTATAACCACAGCCTTTCAGAATGTATTTGATGTCCCTAACAGAGCCCTGTAAACTCTGCACTGTATGTCCAGGCTATATACAGCACTTTTAATTTAGAAAGGCTGCTACTTGCAGTTGTGTCAATATTACTTTAAAAAGTGTTTGGGTGGAGGCGGGGAGGGGATGAGGGAGCAAATTTGGACCAGATTCCTGCAAACCAGTGTGTCAATATATAAAGTCAAATCTCCTATCAAGAATTACATACATGATGGAAGATGAATGGTCTGAAGAATGTTTTGTGAAACATTAGCTAGCACAGACCAACTCCCCATCGAGTTTTTTTGTTGCCCTCGTTGCTGTCAAATCTGAACACTTTCTGATAACTGACATGACTTGCATCTGTCACACACATTTCATTTTCTATTCCCCCAGTGGAGCCATTTGTTTTATTAATGTATACACTGATGGTGCCTACATTAGAAGAAGTTAGGCTGTGTTATTCTGCTCATGGTGTGGAAAGCAGTAAGGCTGAGACAGACCATAGCTGTTGCATTTATTCCCTGAATGCTGGGAAAGCTGAGTCCAGCACAAAATGAGACATGTCCTCTGACTTGAGAGCAGTCATCACCAGCAGCTATCCCTATTTTTTAGATAATCTGGATTCAGATGTCTGTGTTTAAGAGATGAATATTCTTAAATGCTTTCAGAATCCACTTTTAACTAAGGTTGGGTGTGGTATTTTAACAGTTAGAACTGGGTTCTTCACTGGGAGTGAAAGGAGTTACACGCCCAATTTCTGTGTTACATAGGCATACAGGGATGTGCAGCTGCCTTAGCTCACTCTGCCTGGATCTACCTACCTGTTAATTACTGCTGAAAAAAAATGTGTTGAATAAAACATGTAAAGCATTTCCAAAGTGTGCTAACTTGTTCCAGTGCAGCTAGGCACAGTGGGCTATTGAAAGCTCTCAGACTTAGAATTTGCAGAGGGACAGTTAGGTCCAAGCACATCCACATACATGCCTTGTCCATGCTTGTGTCTACAGTTGGAATAAATTGATAGGCAGTCTCAGAGGAGTGTGGAACATGGGATTGATTTCCATAAGGTGTCTCTATTTTATAAAACTTGTTATAGCTCTAGATTTAACATTGAACTGAACTTTCTAATTTCTAAAATATGTTAATGGATCTGACAATAATGAATGGCTAGTCCATGTGCTCTGTAATTTAAACACCTATTTGGAACTCTGTCTGAACACAGAGCCATACTTCTGCCCTTGAAGCTACTTTCTGTGCTGAGATTGTCCCTTTCCTGAAGGTCATTGTCAGCTGTGATCTGTTAGGTACAAGCTGCTGCTGTGCCTAGATGTGAACTTTCACAGACTGAGTGACTCTCAGGATGTGTTTCAGTGACTTTTAGATACCTGAATTGCTCTAAGAGACGTTTATCCTTCTCTACTTTTCATTAGCAAAATTCTGGCTGTGTTCTCCCTATCCCTAGAATGGCAACAGAGACTAGTGGGGAAATCTCCCTTTTGGTTTGGTCCTGGTGCATCCAGGGCATTTTCAGAACACAGAATTCTGAGTGCAAAGAGGTGGTGTTCGACTGAACCTACCGAAGTTTAAGATTTAATTGGAAGGATATTGTTGGATTGTTGCAACATATTGCTTTTCCATATTTCCATATGTGATCCTAGCTTAGGGTCATTTGAGAGCAGTCCAAGTGATGACTTCAGCAAGTATCTTAAATAAATTAGGATCAGGCAGTGATGGAAGAATTCTGGTTGTGGTTGGTCTGTCTTTTGGAAACTAGAGCACATTAGCAGAAACCAACAACAAATTTAGTATCATGAATCTATTGGGAAAGGAGAAAGACTTCCACATTGCAGCATCTCTTACCTCAAAGTCAAGGATGTGAAATATCTCAGTTGGCCACCAAATCATGAAGGACGATTTATTGCATCTGTTTAAAAACAATTCTCTATTCTCTGGGGGCTCTGTCCTTTACTAGCAGAGCTTCGGACTCAATGATCTAATAGATCTTTTTCCATCGCTAACTTTTGTGGCTTGCCATATGTAGAGATAAACATCTTTCTTTCCGATCAGCATTGACGGACAGACTTTCAGGCATGGAAACATTATTGTGTGTGTGGGATAGGGGGAGGGGGGGTAAGGCCATTTGCTGAGTGTTATTGTCTCCAGGGCACAGGATTATTGGAAAATGATAAATAGCTGGGCAGGCAAAGGAAATATGAAAACCCTGTTGCGGAACAGAGCTGCCCAAGATTTCTGTTCATATTGCAGTGACCAAAAGAAATTTACATTGGAAAAACCCTCTTGCCTTCAGGGCTGAATGTTATGAACCTTCAAAGTGATTCTTGAGAAGAAAAGGGGCTGGGAATGAAAGGAGTGGGAGGGATTGCTGTGCTCTTTCTACGGAGCAGGGGTCACTGCAGAATAACATTCATCATCTTGTTGGTGCCGTCCTGAGAATGGGAACAAGGTGGGAGAGATAAAAGCAAGGTTGAACTGCAATCTGGCACTTGCTGCTTGTTCTGCAGTCCCATGGGAGCTGCGAGTGGACTAAGTCCAAACTTTTTTCTTCTGGATTTCATTGAAGGATTGTTCAGCTGGCCTGTGGACTGGGTACCTTTACTGTAATCGCTCGTTTTTCCCTCAAGTTGCTTGGCCTTCAGCGTTCCATTCAAATATATTAATCACAGGCACGTGTATGAATGGAGAAATCTTCTGCTGGTGCAAGTCAGCATGGATCTGTGAGAGTTTATACCATTTGAAGGATGGGTCTAAGAACAAAATACTGGCCATAATTTGTGTCTCGAGAAAGTAAGGACAGGGATCAGCCCATCACTGATGTGTAATTATTTCCACTTGGGGTTGTATCCCATTTTATGGGATATCTGTGACTGGGTAGGCAGAACTGTTAGTGAGGGTAAACTGAAACAGTCTCTGTTTCTCTTGAAACCAAGCAAGTGGACAAACTGGCCTGGTAGGTGATACTCTGTGTTCTTTATACACGGCATAGGAAAAAGGTGTAAGTAATGGGTTCTTTGCATGCAAAGTGAACATCAGAGGAACATGAAAAATATGGTATTTTTCAATAATTTTGATTTTAAAAAGAACTTTTTTTGATTGGCAGGCTTATTTTGCAATTGGAAAACAGGAAGCTGCATCTTCGATTCAGTTACTGGACAAAGTATTGAACTGAATAAAGAATTGGACTGTCAAAGAATTTAATTCAAACTCAGGGCCTAATTTTCTGAGTAGCTGAGCACTCTTTTATTGCATGTTACATTTCTAAATGGGGAGGAACAATTCATCACATTTGGTCATTGCCTCTACCTCCACTGTATTTAAAACTGAATTGCATTATGTTTTGCATAGTGGGTGATGGAAACAGTTCCATCATGCCCAGCAGCATAGATTCAGCTGCTGTATTGAGGTGTGCTCTGCTTGGTTTTTAATGTATATTTAGACACTCTGGCCCTCTGAGGCATCGATTCAGCATTCCTGTGGCTCTCTGGCTGGGCTGGTGGGCCAGCACAGCTTTGCAGCACTCACCAGCGTTTTGTTCCTGGCAAAACTCTCATTAAAATTATCTTGTTTGGCAGATGTGTCAAGGCGAGACAAATGCTCTCTTGTTATATCTTCTAATCCCTGTTTAGCTGTTTGATGTTGCTTTCCACCCGAGTGATGTGATATTTTGGTATTACAGGCTGAATGACATCTGTAATGAGGTTGAGATTTTCACATGAGAAGCGTTCAGCACTTTGCTTTTTGGCCTGTTTGCAAGTTCCTGTTGTAGTGATGGAGAGATGGATCATCCCTTGAGAGGCTGAGGCTCAGTGGCTGGGTGACTTCAAGAGCTGGTTTGGACTTCAGTGTGCTCCTAAGGCCCTACATGTTGCATTCCCATTTTCTTTCTAGAGATTCAGCCTGGCTTCAGACTGTCTTTAGATCACATTCAACACCCCTGTTTTCTTATGAAGATTCCTCACCACATCACCCACCAAGTGCTGGTTTTGTAGCAACACCTCAAAGACTGCGGAGAGAGAAAATTTTGCTACACCAGTCACATCTCTCCACAGCAGTCCCTATAGCGGGGGGCCGATGTGTGTGTGTCTGTTCATGGTGTGTTTGAGTTTGCTGAGAGCACAGGCCAAGTCAGGCTGTTGAAGGAGCTGTGCAGGCTGTCCCAGCACTGGCACACAGGGATAATCCACTGAGTCAAAGCACATAGCTGGGCAGTGGACTGGGTTTGGAGCCTAACCCTGAGGCAAATCAGGCACAATGGTGTTGACCCATCCACTACATCACCAAAACCTTATTCCAAAAGATCCTGAAGTATTCTATAAGCAGTGGACAGGGCGTTCATGTCTCTAAAATAATTATTGGATACAATTCAAAATGGGGAAAAAGAAGCCAGGCTGATAGCCATGCCTGCGTGTACTTGATAGCCAGGCTGTCATTCTCAAAACACAGTGGCATGCCACATGGTGTTTTGAAGTTGATTTGCATTCCCGACATGTGGCTCACACTTGAATGGGGCAATGCCTTGCTCTGAGCAGTATCTGCTGGGTGCTCACCAGAGCCATAGGAATTAGTGTCACCAGATCAGGCTGCTGGTTCATTCAGGCCCATGTCTCATCCCAGCCAGTGGCCAGAACCAGATGCTACTTCAGCAGGAAGTTTGTGTGATCAGATAACTTGGTGTTAAGGGAGACATCTTTTCTTTCCAACATAAACCGGCTTGTGCCTTGCAGCTCTACAGCCTAATGCTGGGATTGGAATATAATACAAACCAGTTTTTCCAGGATCTGTAGGGAATCTGGTTTAAACCTCCTCAGATGGAGCCTTACAGGAGACTGGGGACCTGTGGATTTTGTGCTGTGGCTCACAGGACTCTTCTCTCAAGAATATTTTCTTTTTTCAATACTTTTCAACCAGTGTTTTCCATTTGACAACCGATCTTCGCACTGGCCACATGTTTAAACCAAATAAACAAACAAAACCCACAGTTTCTTCTTCCCCTATAATTTGTGACCTGAGATGACACGAGCTTTGAGTGGCTCAGGTTACACTCGTCCTGCTGCACGTAATGCCATCGCTTTCCCGAAGACGCTGTTTAACTGCCAGCATGCAGAGCTCATTTAACCACGCTGGCTGCCCGGCCAGAGGGTACTGCTGGTTGCATCCTGCTGCTGGAGGCTTAGCGGGATGTGCCCTTTTCTTCTTGCCTGTTCACCCCGCTTATTCTTTCACAATAGCGCTCTCAGTAATTTCCTATCTCCAGACAGCGCACTTGAACTTGAAAAGTGTGTTTCTGATCTGCCAGCAAAAATCACAGAGGGCTGATGGAACCAGTAGAGCATGTAGACACGATGGAGGCTGGACTGGTCAGGTCACAGTCTAACTGTTGCCAACTCATCTGCTTCTGATGTTGCATAAACATATGTCTTACTTTGCATATGACTAGAATAATTTACAGTGTTTTGCTTACCTTTATTTTCCCCCCTCATCTCTAATCCTTTAATACGTTTAGCCCCAGTTGAACTGTCTCTCGGCCTCTGAATCCTGGTTGTCCCAGGACATGGAGGCACGCAAGCATTTTTATCTCAGATTAAAAACTCACTGACCGCAAAAACTTGGAAACTTTACCTCCTGGTTCTCTCTCTCTTTTTTTTTTTTTTTTTTTTTTTTTTTTTTTAATACTATGCAGAAACTTTATCAGTGTTTCAATTATTAATAGGTTGTTCTGTTTTTCTCAATGTTTAAGGCCTTGTATGACCCTACTAATAATTGACAAGAATTTTTGTATGTCTGTGTTTTAATTCCACTGGCTTCTGTGTCAGCTGATGAGCTTTGATTGGTTTGGTTTACCTAATATATAACCAAACAGAGACAGTAACTGAATGTGGTTTACTCAGATATGTAGTTTCTTTCTAGGCATATGATTCATCATCTGTGAGAGAGACTGCAGCTGGACAGCAGAAACTCTGCGGGAATGGAGATGAAGCGCTTGCTCTTTTCTCAGAGTCTCCTCAGTCTCTCTCCCTATCTTCCAGCCTTCTCAAAAATTTTCAGAAAATTAATAAGAGTGAACTTGACAGGATCACAAAATAAAAAAAAAAAAAAAAAAGTGGGACCTTAAGGAAAAAAAAAAAGCGGGGGCGGGGAAATTACCTTGACCATAAGTTTGCTGAAGAGTCCTGTCTCTAGATGTCTCACAGCCCGCATGTAAGCTTCTATCTAAGCACACATTTAATGATTATAAGCAGTGCTCAGCCTTCTAACGGTTCTAATGTAAAATATGCATCAATAACCAGTGAAATGCACATATACTTTCAATTCTGTGCCTAAAAATGTAGGAGAAAATATTTTTCTTTTGCAATGCCTCATTTTCTAAGGGAAATCCAAGGCTTGACTGTCAGTTTGCTTTTGTTTAGATGCACCCAGCCTTAAGAAGCCTGACTTTGGGTACTGAACTGAAATCTTTTGCCATGCAACAAGGTATCAGTCCAGCAGCAGGTCTGAATTAAAATCCATGTTCTGGCATCCAGTGATGATGTAATGTTGCATGTGAAAAAAGAACCTTTCTTTAGGAATTAAAGAAAGATCATTTAAAATGAATCTGTACGGAGGTCTGCACACGCAAAAGCACAGGCATATAGACACACGTAGAAAAAAAAATTATGAGGATTTCAGCAATATTTTTTTAAACTGGAAATGAGACGTGACTTAAATAGTAAGGATAATTAACTATTGGAGCAGTTTACCAAGAGAAGTGATAAATCCATCATCACTCGGATTCTAGCTTGAGATTGGTTTTGGTTGTGTTTTTGTTTGGTGTTTTTTTTTTTCCTTTTCAAAAAAGGCTGTAGGTCAGCCTCAAGGTACTGCACAAAAGCATATTTACTTATGTAGAAAGGAGGCACAACTTTCCTCCTCTGGAGGGGAGGTTCCATAACCTATTTTATGTGGGTGGCTGCAGTAGATGCTCAGTGTGCTCCTTTGATCTTGCAATTTCTTTTCCCCCACCTTCAATTTTAAAGAGCTTGGTTTGTTAGGAAAATGGAAAAAAGAAGAAAGGCAGAAGTAGTCTGTCTGTGAAGACTGATTTATATATGTGTGCTGTGCTAGGCACCTACGTAGTTTTGCCTTTGGACTCACCACTCCAATCAGTTTTACATACTGGTGTTAGCACTGACCAGTACTCTCTTTCACAAGAAAGTGAAAGCCTGATGTGGAGGGAATTGCTTTGGGGTGATCACCCATAACAGTAACTGTGGGGGGAACAGGGTCCCTCCAGTGATTACTCCATGTATTGTGAAATCCAGTCAGCTTTAGATATCACATCTTCTTACTGGTCTCAGAGTTCTCTGCCTTTTCTGGCAGTACAGCTACAACATGTAACTCTAAATTTGTATAGCCGTGAATGCAAGAGCTCACCTATGTGTGGTGTGAAGATAGTTTTTCCTTGTGTTTTATTTCCTTACAGTGACCTTTTGGTTTGGGTCATGGGGTGCCATTTCTGACACCACCTTCTAAGCTTTAGTCAATATTCTGCACAATCTTCTCTGTCCCAGTTGAAGTAAACATGGACTTTGATGTTTCCGCTCCAATTTAAACCGTTCTTGCAAAAATCTATTGCTACTTCTCACGTTTCATATTGAGCTGCAAAACTGAATACTTGATAAGTCTATTTGGTACCATTGGATTGATGAGGAGGGACCATCTTACAGAGATGTTTAAGATTCCTTAGGCAGGATCAGGAACTGACATCAATTCTGCGTTTGTGGTTTTGGCAAAAATACTTAACTTGGTGGCATCTGAGTACTTTCCTCTGTAAGCCTGAATTTGGCGAAATGGACCTTAGGCCTGTTTGTGCAGAGGACTTCCTTGGTCTGGAGGAGGTGGAAAGGTGCTTCACTTCCCTCCACAGCCTTGCATTTGTTTGACCCTGCCCTACCACAGGCTCAGGCTCTTTTTTGGTGGTTTCAAAGGATGGGGCAGGAATATGAGACAGTCATATATAAGGTAGGATTGTATTGTTTGCTTTCTGGATGTCTCAAAGTGCTTTTTCACCCGTGTGAAAGATCTGAAGATGGTCCTTGGATCTTCTTGGTGAAGATTTCCCCCCCCCCCCACCTCATTGTTTTGGTAAGAATAGGGCTTAGCTTTGCTAATAATGTTAATAAGGAACTGTGCCAAGTAAAGCTTTCTGAAATGTTTGTGCTGACAAATGCTATTGTATCACAACTGAATCATTTTTAAGAAATCTGTTTCTGCAAATCTCTAATTTTGTGAGATGATGATTTCCCCACAAAGCATTCATTTTTGCCTCTAGAAATACAAAACACAAGACCTACTGCAGTCAACCCCAAATCCAATATGAACCACTTCTACATATTTTTCAGTGAGAGAGATACATATATAAGGAAGAATGTTTTTTGATGTTTTCTTTTACTGCATTTCAGCTTTGCAAGTATACAGTCAAGGAAGGGTAGCTTTTTGGCTTCCAAGGAGGATGAATTCATAAAAACTTGGTATGTGGGGATGCATTGCCTCTTAAAAGGCAACAGGGCAAATGTTGGTGCCTTCAAGGCAACCTCTTTCCTGGGTTCAGCCTCTCCTCCAGTACCATGACCCTTCTGCTTAGTACAGCTCAATCCCTACACTTGGGTTGCTCCTCTGTTGGGGCTGAGAACATGCTTTAGGCTGATCATTTATTGCAAGCCTATAATTAACATCTTGTACATGTTCAAATAGATCAGAGGCAACAGGGGCAAGAGATGTCATCAGTCATGAATTCCATAACCTAAAGATATTTATTTTTTTGGTTATACCATAAATTCTTTTTCTTATTATTTTGTGACTTGGCAGAAAGTGCCTTTGAAAAGTAGGCCACCATGTCCTGTCCTGCGTTCAGTCCACGTGGCCTGGTAGGAAAGCCCCAGACTGCCAAGGCCTCTATTTCTGGTTTCCTCTTGCAGTATGAGGACAAAGTTTCCTTCAGCTACAGTTCTAGCCAGGGAACTCATCTGATGGACTACAGTATATAATTTGAGTTAAAAAAGAGAGGAAAAAAGGACCAACTGTAATCTACAGTGTCTCTTCACTGAACATACCTCTGAAGGGCCATGGAATGGAGCAGGCGCCAGGAGTAACCGCTCTGAAGTTAAGGTGGCAAAATGTCTTCCATTATCACACTGTTTTCAGTGCTTAGGGCCTTTGGAAAAAAATTACCTATTAGGCTGAAATTTTTATTTCTTGGTGACTGTCAAAAATTATGGTGTCTCCAAAATACTGAGCAAAGTTGATCCTATTGAGCAAAGTCGATCCAGGCATTTCACTTGCATTGTGAGAGTAAAAAAATCCTCCATACAACCAAACTGTAGAATAAAAAAACCCCAACCATACAAACAAAAAAAACCAACCCAAACACACACACACCCCAATGCTTTCCAAGTGGCAAGGAAAAAAAAAATTTCTAACTACTAAAAAGTATTTCAAACCCAGACTCTGAAATTCTGCACAACTCAGTTCACACTGAGCACTACAACTCTTGCATGTGAAAAAAAGGCTGGGTGTCTTTTCCTAATTTCTTTTAAGAAATGAATATATTGATGATACTTGAGATGGGATCTCTATTGAAGTTATGCCCCATTTATGCCCTTAATGACATCTCATTGTGCAGTTTGTGCTCCTCAGGGGATTACTTCTTCCAAGTTATTACTAGAAGATATTTCAAAAGGAGTCGCTCGTCACAGACTGCATTTCCCATGTTAACTTTGCTACATTTTGCATTATGTTCTCACTATGAAGCTTTGCTTTTGAAAGGGAAAAAGCATTTCTTTTGTGAAGACAGTTATCAAAATAGAAGCAGATGTGCTTTCGCACTGTCAATCCAGTTTTGCAAGATGCTGTCTCCAAGCTCACGACTGCATCAGCAAAGTGTGAATTTTATGGCCTGCGACATTGTAAAGGCTGTAAGAGTAAGTGCAGAAGTCTTCCAGAGCTGCTTCTGCTCCATAAGGACTCAATAAACATTCCAAGTTCTTTAGTGGTGCAAATTCTGAAGAAGCTGCTAGAAGCAAATAGGAATTGCCAGGTGAATGGCTAAAATAAACTCTGTATTTTTCAAGTGCCAATGCCTCAACCTGGGATTGCTGCTAGGGACTTTAAGGAACTTTACACTAGTGCATTAGTGCACATGACTCAGGTGAACCACTGTAAAATGTGGGGAGTCGAGCTTGTTTCTCTCTGGAGCAAGTGACATTGGTGTACTCTATGCAAATGTAACTACTTTGCATGCAATTTCTTATTGTGGAAATCAAAATAACTGTATTTCTGCAGTCAGGATGGAAGAAAGGTAGCTAAGTAAATATTATCTAATGTAATATATATTTTTTAATATGTTTTTCAGTATAACTTTGGAAGCCCTGGTGTAGCATAACATTTGTACGAGTAGGGCAAGCGTGACATCATGTATAGGAGACCAGCACCTTTTAGAGGGGTTGATGCAGGCCAGGGCTCTCTGGCGTATAAAATTCACCCTGGAAATTTAGAAAGAATCATACCTGAACATCAGGGACCCCCAAAATCCTACATTTTTTTATTCATATTGGCTGCCTCTGTGCTGTAACTGAATGTGACTCATCATTTGACAAGCCTAAAATAGAAACAGCTCTTGCTCTGACAAAGGGGTTAAGTTTGCAAGTGAGATGTTTGGAAACGCATTCACAAAAGAACCACCACCTATAAAAATCTGTGAAGAGCAGACTGAAAATATTTAGTGTTAGCTCTGATCCTGGTTGGTGCTTCAGGAATCTCTGGGACATTCTCTTAGCTGCTGCAGGTGCAGAAGGGTGGTTTAAGAGCCATGCCTCAGACAAGCAAACGTGGAACCTGTACACTGATGGGGTCTCTTCTCATTCCAGTTAGACTCAGGGATCCAGGGGGGGCAAATCAGTCTTCAAAACAGTGTGGTGGTTCTCCACTTTCCCCCTGTTTCCCGATTATCTCTTGTGGAGCTCAGGGCTAAGCAGAAGTGCCACTACACCGGCTGGTTGTGTAAATGCGGTGCAGCCCCAGTTAGATGTGCCTGGAGCCATGGTGAATATTGATATCACCCACCTGAATCCTTGTGTTGGGCTCGCTCTGCTTTCCAGAGCATCGCTGAATGGTTGCCTTGGCTTCCCAGGCAGGATGGCTTCTGTTGAGGCTTTTTTCTTGGCTTTGTTACAGTCAAATGTTTTTATATCAGCAAAAGGTATTATCTTTAATAATATCAAAAATAGAGGTAATAGCAGGGTTTCCATAAAGACCACACGTGATGCAGTAATCTGAAGGCATGATTTGGCTCTGCAATGATGTTGATTTCTTCACTCTGTCAGTGTAGTAACTGGAGCCTCAAAGGTAGCAGCTTCTACTGCCTATGCTGGAGCAAAGAGTCCTCATCACAAGAAATGAGTCTTTTCCTCAAATAAGTATTTCTATCAATTTGATTCTTGTTTATGTCCTGATTGGTACAAGATGAAGCAGAAAAGCTCATAATATTATTGATTTTTGTTCATACTTTAGTGCATTTCTTCAACAGTTCTGCAACTGTAGGTCATTCACTGGCATCTTGTTGTGCTACCACCGTTGGTTTTGTTTGCACAATTGAATGTATTTATTTAGCTAACAACAGGACACTTGAAATTGTACGTTAGACTTACATTTGATCCCACTATAACATTTGAATGCTATATGTAATTGTCTGTGTTCTTCTGAAGTTGCCTAGAAAACTACTGATGTACATGGTGGTTAACGTGCTCCCCAGTTGCTTAAACCATTGGTCCCAAACCCAGAAGAGAACAGGAATGCCTCTGAAAAGGTGGAATGTCCAGCTGAAACTGTGTGTCCAAATTTTGGGCTCTTGGTCATAACACTAAAATTATATTAATAGAGATGTAATTAAGTAACTTACTGCCTGCTAATCCATCCTTACTCTGGCTCTGTCATTGCCTAGGGTTTAGTGACTCTTGCATTTGAACCAAACTGTTCATGTTTTTAGGGCTTTATTTACTAACTGTACGGAAGGCAGAAAAATAAAAAGGAAATAAGGAAAGAATCAGCAGTTTGGACAGCAAACAAGAAAAACCTCAACTGATTTGGGGTAAACCCAGATGAAGGCTTTGGAGAGAAGTCATCTGAACCTCCAGGGTGTTCATTAGCAGGCATAACCTGGAAAAAAAAAATAAGGCAGAAAGTTAGCAGTGATAAAGATAAAATAGAACTATGTTCTAAAAAGAAACTGTGCTTTGTAATGCGTATCCTCAAAGACATCCATGGGTGCGATGCTGTAGCCGTGATGAGCAGAGCAGGACTGGAAGTGTCTGGTGACCTCTTTGGCTGTTTTAAACTGATCTTCTTATGTCATTGCATGGGGTGGGTAGAACTCAATGGCTTTCAACTTGTCTGGGTAATCAGCCCCATGTAGCACCCTGGGATGTTGTACGTACATGACAGCCTTGTCATTCACACAAGCGGCACATGCCCGCACAAGATGTCTGGTCCATAAGGTGCATAAATTAGCTTATGATTACCTGCTAAAATAGTAAATGCTTTTGCTTCCATTTGAGAGTGAAAGGTGTCGGAAGCAAAGCCCAGTCCCTACCAGTGATCCCCCAGGCAGTGAGTGGGCACTGTCACGTAGCTCAAACAGGGGCGACCTTGGCGTGCCGCCTAATACAGATTATCTTTTCCTACCATAATGAATAAACAGCGTTGGGGGCTAATTAGAATCACACCACGTTCGTCTGAGCAAGGATGAGTGTTTGAAAATGGCTTTTAGCTGGTCTACAAGCGAAGAGTGTGTGTGTGGGGGGAGCTGAGAGGGTGATCCCAGCCTGTCTCCCGGTGCACTCTTCTCTCCCCCCTCGTCTCACTGCTTTATCAGGACTCGCAGAAGAGCTGGCCATGAGACTGGGCTCCCTCCGCACGTCAGGGACATTCTGTGGTGAGCCTGGATGCCTCCGGGGTTACTCAGCTGGGGCTGTCCCAGGCAGGACGGCGGCACCGCTTTCTGCTGGAGCAAGGGCAGCGGGGAGGGAGAAGGTGTTGGGAGTAGCTGAAAGGAGATCATTGACAAGTGGCCGACCAGCAATTCGCTCAAAATGATCTGCCTCTTAAACGTCTGGCAAACAGCAGGGCAGGGATTTGCACGGGTTCTGGCACTGCTGGTGGCTATATAAATTAGTACAGGTTATAAGCAGGGCCAGCTTGTTTGTAGAGAAGCAGGAGCCAACCCACAGAAGAGCTGCTTTTGAATTTTGGACGCTGAACAAAGTTTTAACCTCCAGTAGGGCCCGTATTTTTTTCTTTTCCCAGCCCTCCTCTAAACACCTTCCTTTATTTATTTATTTTTTCTTTTCATTTGCTTCTGTCTCCCTTTACATTCTTAGATCTCTAATAGCTCAAACATGACTGGGCTTCGGTCCAGACTCCTGGCATGCGATGCCAGCCTTTGCTGGCCTTGATCTGACTACAGCAGGCCAGGGCTGTTTTTCTGAGCAGCCACTAGTGAGGAGAATTGAGTCTTTTTCCAAATGGGAGGGTGATGTATCCAGATACAGGAGCTGCACACAAGAGGCCAGTTGGAGTTTAAAAAGCAATGACAAAAAATATACATTTTTCTTCTTCACTAACAAGTAGTCTGAAAATTTAACCTGTATGAAGGAGCATGTTAATAAAATAGGTTTTAGTGACAACTCAGCTTCTCCATTTATTATTATTTGTGATTGACACTGGTTTCTAAGCTTGTTTGCTGAAAAAAACATAATCAAAAATCTTTGCATTGCAGCCATGTTTTGACTGACGGTATGCTGTCTGTGATGTGCAGTGTGACAGTCCTAGAGAGCTGACAGTCCACTCTGTCAGGAAAAAAAAGAGAAAAATGAGAATTTGGTGAGGGAGACACAGGGATGGGGAAAGAAAAGCTATTGCTATTGTTCTGCTTAAAAAAAAATGTTGGGAAAATTAAGTGGTTTAGTATCATCCAGGAGGTCTACAGCAAACTGAAAACAGAAACCAAACCTGATTCCCAGTGAAGTCCTTCAGCTGTTAAACCATCCTTCTTTTCTGTCCTGTTCCTTATATATCCCTCATTATATAGCTCCAAGCGTCTCACTATAGTGCCTCGAGAGGTCTGACTAACACATCATGGGTTTATTAATCTCATCCTTTGTTTGGAAGGGCCTTGTGTCTGGTTGCACTCGCTGCTGTTCAGAAAGCCTCTTTGGAAGCTTTTTGTTTCTCTGCTTGATTTTAAATGTTTGTGCCACCCTGTGCTTGCATTTGCAAAGGGAGGTGGAAAGGAGCTATGAATGCAGTAGGGATTGTGGTGGTCCTTAACTCCTGGTGGTGTTTGTTATCAGCTGCAGCCTTCATTTCAAATACTCAAGATTTTTCAGAGTCCAGACATTAAGCACCTTTAAGATGAGGACAGACATAGATTGATTAGATCTTGAAAGTCACTGAAGATACAGGGGTCATGTTTGACGTGCTTGCAATAGTGTGTGTTACTGATGAGGTACCCTGTAAAATTCTGCTGTGGATTTGTGGCAAGGGCTTTATTTCTATGAAATTCCTGCCACTATCAGTGTTGGCAGCTCAGGTTTGGAAACTCTCACTTTCTAATCTGCTACAAAGCTGATTTAACAAATCACTAGTACTTGAGGTTCAAAGAAATAATCTGATCTGCCTCCCCCCCCCCCCAGCACTAATCTTGCCTGAGCTTTGCGTGATACGGTTTTGCACTAACAAAAAGTTTACTTCCAATTCTGCCTTTGCAGTCTGTTTTCAGAAATAATATTTATAAGGCTTGTGACTACAAAGGTGGGTATATTGGGTAAGACAAGGAGTTGCATGGCTCAGTGAGGAAATTGCAGATGTAAAATAGCATCCACAAAAATGCTGGCTACATATGAAAATAAACTTTAATGGTTTAGTGGGTATATATCACCTTAAAGCTCATCTGCATTTGTCTGGTAAAAAAGGAATACCATGGTGGCTCCGTCTTCCATTTTAATTCACCCTCAGTGAAGCTGGGGAAGGGTCTGGAGCACAAGTCTGGTGAGGAGCAACTGAGGGACATGGGCTTGTTCAGCCTGGAGAAAAGAAGGCTCAGGGGAGACCTTCTGGCTCTTGACAGCTCCCTGACAGGTGGTTAGAGCCAGGTGGGGTTGGGCTCTGCTCCCAAGGAACAAGTGATGGGACAAGAGGAAACGGCCTCAAGTTGTTCTAGGGGAGGTTTAGGTTGGACCTGATGAGAAACAGTTTCTTCCCTGCAAGGGCTGTCAGGCCTGGCCCAGGCTGCCCATGGCAGTGGTGGAGTCTCCATGATCCCTGGAGGGATTGAAAAGCTGTGTAGATGTGGTGCTGATGGACACAGTTTAGTGGTGCCCTGGCAGTGCTGGATTAGCAGTTGAACTTGATGATCTTAAAGGTCTCTTCCAACCAAAACAATTCTATGGTTCTATGATTTTGGCATCACCAGCCCAGAGACTGGCTACTTCACGCGTCTTCCTTGGGTTTGCTTTCTCACCTCCCTATCTTCCCTCCCCACCAGCTGCGCAGGAAGATGCGAGGGCTCAGAGAAAAGGCATCGTGCCTGTGTTAACTATTGAAATGCAGTGGGGAGCCTGGCATGGTTTAGTGTCAGGAGGGGAGCCAGCTGGCCTGCTTATAGCACTGGGGTTGGTGGAATGGGAAGATTGTATTCTCATCAACAAACCTGCACTGCACAGTGAAACTTTATGAAACTTGTGAAGGCAGCATGAATTCGTGGAGCAAGTGCTGGATGGGGAGCAAGGAACCTCTTAGTTATATTGTCACGCCTGAAAAAAACAAATTACCAGAGGGCTTTGAATAGAAGACTTCTCCTGTGTCACTCCCCTTATGAACAAAGTGAGACATTGTATTTTCTTTAGCTCAAGTTTATAGCTAATTGAATTTTGTATAAAGTTTGTTCTGTACTCTAAAGATGTGTTTTATAAACTGAAAATTTACTTTTTCTTTGGTTTAACCCACCCCCACTCCCCCCAGTTATAAAAAATGGCATGGAATTCTGCTAATAAGAAATTAATGATTATAATAATAATTCTTATCTGACAATAAGAAGTAAAATTTATTGGCAAGTAAGTACCATTTTTTTATTGTATTTTTTTAATTTATGTTCAAATCACAAGCTCCTAAGTCCCTTTTCATAAATAGCTCCTTCTGTAGACACTCAGCATCAAGAGCTGATTTAAAACAGATCTATGGTGGAGCTGCATCCGTGGAGACTTTTAAGTCCATATGGCGAGACTGCCTAAGGAGTCAAATACTTTGTGGAAGGATCAGGCAATTAATCAAAAAAAGTAGTAATGTTTTCAGTTAATTTAAATCTATTTTTTTGGGTTGGTTTTTTTAGGTGAAAAGAAGTGTCTCCACTTCAAAGAATGGGAAAAAGTCTTAATGTTTTCCTGTTTACTCACTTTTTGGTGGCTGTCACAGTCCATATATTTTTAAGTGTTTTGTTCAATAAAATTTGTTACTACTTAGTGACAGAGAAAAACACATGACTTAAGATACAACACAGTGTTATTTTTTTGATATGGTTTTCCTTTATCAGATATACAACACCCAGTAAAGACACACTGAGCAATTCAGCTTTCATTATCCTTACTAAGTAGAGAGAAGTTAATTTATTTTTTCTATGATACTTTTAAGAATTATTATTCTGGGTGGATAGATTAAAATCTGTAATTCTGTAGATATCTTGGTGTTAGCATGCTTTGAATTTATTAAATGTTATATATTATCCAGTCTATTTTTGAGGCTTATTCTATGTGTAAAAGTTTTGTTGGCATACTTGTTTAAGAAGATGGAATAAGTAGGAGAGGGGTGTCAGATCAACACACTTTCCCAGATGAGGTGGGTTGGTGCGTGATGGGAGTAAGGGTTGAGGAATTCGCTCTCTTGCTGGGCTGCTGAGGATGCCTGTGGTGTGGCCCCAGGGGCCGGCAGAGGATGCTCATTGACTTGCCACCCGTGTAATGTTTAAATATGTTCCAATAAATAACCATAAAAGTATTTTGGCTTTCTTTTTCTTGGTTTTTGCAGTAGAAATGGTTTCCTTAGCTTTAAAACTTTTTCTTGTTTTGATGTTTCTGTGCATTAGAAAAATGTATTTTGTGTTTGCAAAACACTGGGCATATTGACCTTTGACCTTGTCCAAAACCCCTCCTCCTTTAAATGAAGGATGGATTTGAAAATGTTGATGATGATGATTGCTTTTTTTCTGTTATACTATTAAGAAATTGCAATGAAAGAAAAGTACCTGATATTAAGAGACCAAGACTTGAGAGATCTGAGGCCTCTTCCTAGCTTTTCTCTCATGACCTTGCTTAATTAAATTGCTCAATCTGTCCAAGGCTGAACTCCCTGCCTTTAGTGAAGGAGGGCTTCTTATCCATTGCCTTTAAGATTAACAGGGAGAAAGTGTCTTGTTATGTTTATATAGATCTGTTGAAGCCTTTAGCTGATCTTGTGATGTGAATATAAAGAGCTGATGCTGTAGAGTACTGTAGGGTGGCCAAGATTAGATTGTTGGATCCCTGCCTGTGATCCTGTGCAGGCTGAGTACACGTTAGTGCTCTCTGTGCAAGTGGATAGGCAGGGTTAACACCCCAGGAAGAGGGACTGATACAGCTTCGAACGCTTTCTAGAACACGGCACCTTGCACTGCAACCGATTCACCTTCCGTATGACACCTTATACAATCAGGGCTTAGGCAGGGCAATTAAATGGGATTTCTTAAGTGGCAGCGAAAGAATGTTAATTGATGTGTGAAATATAATTATCCTCCTGGGCTCCTTGGCTTTCTTTTGTTCGTGACTGGTTTTGATTAAACAGCTCTACTTTCTGGGTCTATTGTATCCATTCACCCACTCTTTTCTTCCTAGAAGCAGGCGATGTATAAAAAAGGCTGTCTACTTGTGCATCCCAAATATTTCCCAAGGCAGGAAAAAAGGGGAGGGGAAGTGCAGGCAAAAATCAGTCACCCTGCTTGGTATGTGGGTCCTTTGCTGAAAGCTGTTTTTGGGTTGGAGCCCTGCATCTGGACTCCAGCTCATGCCAGCTGAAAAGGAAACTTCTGTTTTGTTTTGCTTAAAAGGCAACAAGTCAACGTTTAAAAAGGCAACCTGAGGGGATTTTTCAGAGACTTGACCTGATTGATCTGGAAAATAAGTTAAATGAGGTGTGGCCAAGAACTTCTTAAAGCAATCAAGCAAATACTTTCTTACCAAGATGGTCAGGAAGCAAGAGGGTGGGATACTCTATGTTCTGCTAAGCATTGCCTCTAAATAATTTTCCTTATTTTTGTCCTGGTGGGCTATCATAATGCCCTCCATATGGGTGATAGCCATCAGGATATGCAATAATTTGGATATTTATAGCAAATATTTCTTCTGTGTGAAAAAACAGCATTGAGAAAGTGGGAAGAAACCAGAACTAAATGTCTGTGACAGTTTTCTCCATCTTGGGTCTTCAGATCATTGGCTTTTTTAAAAAACTTTACAGGTAACAATAGCATACATTTCTTTTTTCTTTCCCAGAACCAACAAAATTGGGTTTCTATCAGTGTCAGGGTAGACTTTTTAAAGATATATACTGTTTGGGTTTTTTTTCCCCCATTCCTGAAATTGTGGATTCTGACATGTATGTGTATACATATACACACACAAAAACTGTCATTAAAAGTCTGCTATAGTGGTGTTGTTGGTCAGCAAATTGGCTTTCCAAATGCCATGTCATATGTGTCCAACAAGCATAACAGCTTCATAAAGTCTTTATGCTGAGCGAGGGAAGGTCCTGCCCTTCTCAGATAAAGGGGGAGAAGAGAAGCACAGGAGGTTACAGGCTAAACCCTCCTGTGCTTGGCTGAAACTCGGGAGTCCCATGGTGGACTGACTTGCCCCTGCACATCTGAGGGTGGCTGTCTGTATTTAGGAAGGCAGACAGGTAGTTTGTGGAATGTTTCATTACTTTGGTCCTGCAAGTACACCACGCTTTGCTGCAAAAGCCTCTCACATACAAGATAGGTGCTCCGTTTCCAGCAACAGGACCATGATGGCATGTCCTGAAGTACCCCAGACTTCCAGCAAATACTTGTTATTGTCCACGTTCTTGCTTCATGAGAAAAAATGAATAAATGTTTCCTAATAATTGTCCTCATACGATTGATGATCTTGCAGTTGTTACTGATCTATTTTTGCAGACTTCTATTGTATTCCCTCCTTAGTCTTCCCTGTTTTCTAGAAGTTTATTTAGTTTGTCTGTCTTCCCTGTATTATGTCTGAATCCTCCTGAAAGGAGGCTGGAGCCAGGTGGGGGTCAGTCTCTTCTCCCAGGAACAAGTGATGCTACAAGAGGAAACAGCCTTAAGCTGTGCCCAGGGGTGGTTTAGGTTGGACATCAGGAAAAATTTATTCCCAGAAAGGGATGTCAAGCCCTAGACCAGGCAGCCCAAGACAGTGGTGGAGTCTCCATCCCTTGAGGGCTTTAAAAGCCATGTAGACGTGGTGCTGAGGGACATGGTTTAGTGGTGACCTGGCAGTGTTTGGTTAATGGTTGCACTTGATCTTGGTGGTCTCTTCCAACCAAAATGATCCTGTTTCTGTTGAACCCTGTTGCTTTTCCTATCATCCTTCCTGTAATTTTGCTGTTACACATCTCTGAGGTAACTAGAACTGCATGTGATGTTCAAGATCTTGGAGTCACTGGTGGTAAAATGAAATTTATGTTTTGGCTTTCTCAGTCACTAACTTTCTATTTGCTCTTCATCTATAGCTAAGCATTGGTAAGATTTTGACAGCACCACAAGGACTTCTCTTGAGCTGTGGTAGTTAATACAAAGCTCATCCTGTAGGTCTAGTTCAGATTACGTTTTCTTGTTGCGTGTGGTTTTGTCAGTGCAGGTCTCTGTTGCCTAATGCAGACAACAGTGTGATTGTTCAAGTGATGCTTTGATAATAGTGGTCAGAATTCATCAGCTATCAGGCAGATTAGAGTCCCATAATGGAGCAATCTGGAACCCAAAGGTTGAAGCTGCATCTTTACTTTCCAGAAGGAACTTGAATCCACATTCAGTACCTTAAAAATGTGCAGACTGCTGGTTTACTCTAGCAGCCCATCTCATTTTTTTTTTCCTTTAAAACCATTTGATTTTTTTCCCCCCAGTGTGACATGAAAACATGTTTTGAAATGTTATGAATGTCTGGCAAACGATTTGGTTTTGGATTTTTGCCCACCTATATTCCTGCATGGCCTACGCACTTGTGCAGAACTTGCTCTTGATCTTTTACAGCATGAAAATAATACAGTGGTGGCCTGAACTGTGGCTGTTAGTTAAAAATAATAAAAAATGAAATGAATCGATTTTAAATACTGAAAGGTCAAAAGGTAACTGAAGGATAGTGAGGGAGAGACAGGATGAAAGCTGGTTCCAGGAGAGCCTAAGAATGCCAGAGGGCAGCAGCAGCAGCTCTGACTGTTGCACTCCCACCCATGGGTTTAAGGTAAGATTGCACATAGTTCTGCTGTTCCAAAGTCTGCTGCCATGTGCCCTGTGCATCCAAAAATGCCGCTGATTTGGTAGGAAATCGCAGATGCTCTGCTTCTCTGCAAAGCAGAATCTAACAAGTTAAGAAAGAAGGCACAAACCTGCATTTTAGTGACAGCTGAGATTCCAGCCTTTTCCCAGGGCCTGGAATGTAGAATACAGAACCAGTGCACATAAATCACTTGCAGGAGTTGGGGAGGTGGGTGTTTGACACCTTTTCTGTCACAATCCTAAGCAAGGAAGAGGGAAATGTAGAAATCCTCACTTAGTGGAGCTGCTTGGTGGAGACAGTCACTAGATCCCCTGATGCTGCAGCTCTTGTTCTAGCTCATTTAGCACCACAACCCTCCATAAACCAAAGGGAGTACAACATGCCTAATGTAGCGTGAGCAGCAAGGCGGGGTGCGCCCGACGGTGGAGATTTACTGCTACCTGATGGGCCTCAGTAAGCAGCATTCACCTCCCCCTCGAGAACCATCATCGCTGTCTTCTCTCCCTCTCACACACCGGTGCACATGCACAGACACACACACAGACACAAAACTCTTGGGGATGCATTTTCAGTCTTTTGTTTTCCCTCATTAGAAGTGCCAAGACGCGTGTCAAATGCCTGGAGCGCTCTCCTGCTTTATAGTTTTATTATAGTACTATTATGACTTCTCTAATTTATTTTTTCCTCTTTGTGTGTGTGTCTTACTACTTATACTGCATGTGTTTATGCCAAGCGGAGATAATCTCTTTGTGTGTGTTCCTGTCTACATACATATCTTTATTTTTGGAGGGGCTCTTAAAGGGGAATGGATATTTGACTTTTCCCTTATTTTCAGGCGTGTAAAAGGAGAGAACCAACTCTCAGATTTCCACAGCTCTATACTGCAGGTATAAGTAATTTTAATACGTACAGAGGTATATATGATGTCAGTGAAGCTGGTACTGTTCTTCAGAAAGGAATATTTCTTGACTTACACCTTTAAGATTGTAGAGATGATAAATTTTTTAATCATGTCCATTAATTTTTTCTTACATAATTGGACTAGAATTAAAAATCCTCCACAGTAGTGTGTATCTAGACTAGATTGCAGTTGGTGGAGTACTGAATCATCTTCAAGTGTTATAGGAAGCCCTGCAGTGTAACCTCAGCAAGGATCCACTAGATGTGAGCTCAGCCGGTTTGAATGCCGTGCTCCCATTGCCTACATGCCAGGCGTGAACACAGACATGGGAGCAAGCAGGTTGATTTTGGTTCTCTGAGCCTGATGCTTCAGCCTTCCTCAGAAACCCCACCTGTGTGTCCATCCCATGGCAGCAAGTGCTGGGTTCCCTCTCACTTGATGACATGTGATTGCTGTCAGTGTGAGCCTTGCCAGCTTTGCCAAGCAGCATCCCCTTCCCTTTCTGTGTTGTAAACTTTGCTCTGCACATGCAGAGGTTCCTTATGTCTTTTCTCACCATGCTGAAATTTTGTATTTCACTCTGTAAATCTTCCTGAGCTACTGTTTGCAGGAAAATTGCTCTGCGTAGTAAGCTGAGTAGCCTGCACTTCCTTTTTAGCCGCTCTAGCTGCTCTGGCACTAGTTGTCAGTGCTGAAATAAAACTATAGCAAGGAAATCCAAAATGAACATTGCTATGGGGCCAGGACCTTGGTTTTGTGACTCATCTATTTGGAGAAGCACCCGCCTAAAAAGACTGATTCTGAGATGGCCCAGTGTAAATGACACGAGAGACTCTCGGCCAAAATACGAATCCTGTTTCCACTTGTTGTAGGAACAAGGGAAATGGATCTGCCCCCAAACGGGCTGTGAAACTGGGGCAGGACCTTGCAGTATCCTTTTTCCTCTGCGTTTGCCTTTGCTCCTACGCTTGCCCTTCCTCTAAGACCTTTCTAACCTTTCAAATGGGAAAGGCAAGTGGCTTCCTGTCCTACATGTTTATGGAGTGAACTGGTGCAGGCTGGGTTTGAGGGAGGCTATAGATTTCCTGGCACTCGCTCAACCCACGGTGTCCCAGCCTTCTGTGCAAACAATTCTCCCAGCCACACCTCTCTGAGCATTTGCAGTTGCTGTGTCTTACAAGACTCTGGAAGCCTTTTATAACCCATTGAATGGTGTTGATGCACCACATGATGAGTTCACTTATTTTCTTCAAAATATAGAGAACTGAATAGCTATATTTTTAACAGGTAACACCTTAGATGCTGAAACATAAAGCAAGCTATACCTGCCAGAGGGTATTGGCTGTCACAAAGAATAAATTGGTACCCTCTTACCATCTTGGTTGCTGGTGGTAAATTTATGGCCTCATTTTGCTTGCTCCAGATAAGTCTGAATACTGCGGGTTGGAAGCGAGGGGACCGAGATGTGCCTTTCTAACACTGTTATTAACCTGACAATCTCTTGGTTTGCTACGGGATTGAAATCTCGTGGGACCAACTCTCTGTCTCACAGCAGAACTGCCACACAAACCGATGGGGCTGATGTGTGGTTGACAGTCTTCAAATGTGGAAATCTCGGACTTTCTAAGTCCAGGCCACTACGCATGGGCACACTTCCTGCTAATCTTTAGGCGTAAACACTCAGCGGCTCCAGACGCTTGAAGAAATAAACACACTGACTTGGTATTAATATTTCATCACAACACACTAAAGTTAAACCTCACTGATCCAGAGTGACCTGCAACCACTCAAGAAAATGTTTCTTTTCTTCCTTTTTTTTAAAATTTTTAATAATTTAACTTTTTACAGGGGGGAAATAAGAGGAAATGGTCTCTCCTGCATGGCAGGTTGAACATGGGTAAGCAGAGCCATTTCAAGCAGGAGCAAAGCTGCTCATGTGCAGAGATGTTGCTTTGGAAAGGTTTGTAAGTTCTAGGAGGACAATTTAACATCTTTGCTTGTTGTCTCTGCTGCGTAAGGTGAACCTGGACACACTTAATGTTACTTAGCACCCAATCACTGTGCACTTAAACCAGCAGCTCCTGCAAATATTACCCGATAGGCACTGCTGGAATACAGCATAGACTTGAAAAGACACTTGCTTCGCAGGACACCTGCTTTGTGACAGGATCAGAGGGAATGGATGTAAGTTGCACCAGGGGAGGCTTAGGCTGGATATTAGGAAACATTTTGTCACTGAAAGGGTTCTCAACCATTGGAATGGTCTGGCCAGGGCAATGGTGGGGTCACCATCCCTGGAGGCATTTAAATGGCACGTGGACCTGGTGCTTAGGGATATGGTTTAGTGGTGAGCTTCCAGTGTTGGGTCAAAGGTTGGATTAGGTGATCTTGAAGGTTTCTTCCAACCAAAGACATTCTGTGATTCATATTACTGAAGTCAGAACACCTTGGGAGCTAGTCCGTGTCAGATGACCTTATGACTGAAGTCTCCTTTGGGTAAAGGAGGTTATAACCATAAGAAGATTTGCTGCAGATGATGGCCGAGGAGTTTTCAAGCAGCATTTTTAAGCTGGATGCTAACGATCTGATCTTAAACACACTCCATGTGGTAGGTGCTTTTGTGTTGAACACAGATGATGATCAAATCAGAGCTTCCCATGAGGGCAGTAGGAAAACTCTCCTGAGTTCTATTCTGTGGAAGACATTGGCTCACAGGCCATAACGGTGGCTGAGTGATGGACATACAGTGAGCTGGGTCCACAGGCAGCCAGGCAGGGTTAGAAGATTAGTATCTGATCTGAGAAGCTCACTTCAGAATTTTTAGGTAATTGTTAACATGGTTTCTAAAGCTTGTAACTAAAAATTGTCATCTTTTCCGTGAATTAAGCTGTCTGTATGTGACCTGGAACTACTCAAGGTGAGCCAGTATGGTACCTTATGTGCCATATAGCAAACGAGGCCTTCACACCCATTTTTTATTTCTCTGGTAAGATAAGGCAGATGAATTACTCTAATAGTGGATTCCCTCCTTCCCTTCCATCTTGTTTTGAGTTGTTGAGTGTGTTTAAATCAAGCCTTAAGGAATTACTTAATTTACCTTGTTTTTGCAATTTATGTTCTTTTATTTCATTTGAGTTTAATGAGTACTAAGCACTCTGGGATATGCACATAAAGGGTGTTATATGTGTCCATCTCTGATCCATTGAAACAAGAAAAGAACAAGATAAATGATTCCTTTTGAGCAGAGTTCGAGGCAGTCAACCCCGATGACCACACGAGGCAGTGGAGAGCATCAGAAAAAAATGTGAAGGGAAACCTGAGCAACACTTACTAGCTATGGCTGCTCCAGCATTTGATCAGATTTACAAGGACCCCCGTAAAACGTACTAGGGGGGGAAATGTAGGAACTCAAGTGCAATTTAAACAGTAGCATTCTGATAAACTCGGGATCAGCTGGTTTTGATCACAGAGCAGTTTGGTGCAGGAGCACCACTTGTACATTATGAGTGAGGATCGGAGGAAGCTTAAAGCAGCTGTGCTTCTATATTTGCTCACTCTCTGTATTCAAACCTTGGCTTGAGAGCTCAAAGGAAATGAGATGTGTTTTGCATAACCCAGTTGCAATCAGTGGAAGCACCTACTAATCTGCTGGTGCTGCTTGTGACCTTTACAGGATCTGATTCCTTATCAGAAAATGAAAACATTTTAAAAAGAGGAACAGACTTGTTTATTTGGGGGTTTAGTAAAAATTCAAAAGGCATTGGTGAAAAGGTAGATTTGGACAAAAAAAACTTGTATAAGAGTTTCATTCTCCTGCCCAGAAGAATCTGAGGTTGTCTGTAGAGGTGTCTTTTTGCAAACTGATCTCTGAGATGATTTTCTTCACTTCTGCTATTTTTGGGCATATCCCAATGGCAATAAAAATAAAAGGCATCCCATTGTATATCAGTAGTGATAGATTTGTTCGAGTATGGTTCTGCCTCTAAGAGTCAAAATGTAAAATGGGGTCACCAGTCCTGAGTAACAGCAGACAGGGAAGACCTTGAAATATAAGGCTTTGGTGTTGAGAAGTTGGAATAAATCAGGGTCATTCACGGAAATCACTACTAAATCCCAAACTACCCTGCCTCTTCTGATTCAAATGTTTGTTTAGTTAAGTCTGCAGTGCAAGAAATAAATCCTGAAATTATAATGACTTAGTCTTTGTGCCCCCACCTCCCTCCCAGTTTTAGCATCCATCTGGGAATCAAATCTTCATTTTCTCTCTCATTTTCTGCTTTCTTATTTCAGGGCTTAAATAATCAGGCAGATCTGCAGAAACCAAAGAATTCAGTATATGCAGATTAATAATTGGATGTGAAAAATGGATATCAAATGTTGAGCAAAAAAATCTGCTGGGGATTTGGAAGCCTGTTCTGCATTAAGGAAGCAGGTGCCAAATGCTTCCCAAGTTATTCTGGAAGAGCCTGCTCCGTTCTGCCTGATCTGAGAGAACAGAGGCAGTTCACCTTCCTTCATCTACCAGAACGGGGAGCATTGCTTTGGGACGTTCAGTCGAATGCTTGCACAAAACCAAGGAAATAAGTCCAGTTAGTTACCCACCAAGACTACTATGCAGGTCTGGGATCGAGCTCTCTTCTCAAGAGGTACAAAGCTGCTGGTCTATAAAGGATTGTGAAGGAGATGGTGCAGGGGCACGGTTACCAGCCCTTATGTAGGTAGGACTCTTAGAGTTCAAGTGGCTGTAAGGGAAGCCTTTCTGTCCTCACTGTGGGCCACTTACCCTCCTTCAGTCAGGTCTAAATAGCAGGTTTGCTCACATATGCTTCCTTTGTAAACACAAAATCCCTTAAACAAATAGCGGATAGATCTTTTTTTCCTGCTCTTCTGTTTATAAGAAGGACTTAGCTAATCCCTGTGTTTACGAGTAGTAGGGTGCATCAACCTACAAGCCAAGGGAGTTAATGAAATTCATCTGTTCTGTATTTTCCAACAGAATCGAAGGGAGGGGGAAGGCCCCACCAACTTTCAGCATAACACAGAAATATGACTAACAGTGGTGTTTGCAGGCAGAGGCTCAAAAAGGAGTAGTGGGTGGGAGGAGGTGAAGTGGCTGAATGGGAGAAATGAAGGGAAATATTCCCCCTTCAATTAGAGCAATTAAAAAGTAGTAAAAATAAACCACCCAAATGAGAGTCTGGCCAAAACAAAGTCTTAATGTACACTTACGGTTTAAAGAGTCTGCCGGAGGCCACCACTGTGTGTTGCCACAGCCCTCTTGTGTCTGTCTCTGACATTAAGCAAACCCCAGGTCAAGAATGAGGATAGGGGCAGCTCTTGGCGCCTGCTCCAGCTGCAGCGTGCCGGGCAGCCAGGGCACAGTGTTCCTCAGAGCAGACCTGCCAAGGGCTGAGCACTGTGGCTTTCCTGGGTCCAGCCTCCAGTGTATACCTAAAGTTCTGCACATCTAGTATTAGGAGAATCACAGAATCGTTTTGGTTGGAAGAGACCATCAAGATCATCAAGTGCAACCATTAACTCAGCACCGCCAAGTCACCACTAAACCATGTCCCTCAGCACCACATCTACATGGCTTTTAAAGCCCTCAAGGGATGGGGACTCCACCACTGTCTTGGGCTGCCTGGTCTAGGGCTTGACATCCCTTTCTGGGAAGAAATTTTTCCCAATAGCCAATGTAAACCTCCCCTGGCACAACTTGAGACTGTTTCCTCTTGTAGCATCACTTCTTGTGAGAAGAGCCCAACCCCACACAGCTCCAACCTTCTGTCAGGGAGTTGTTGAGAGTGAGAAGGTCTCCCCTGAGCCTCCTTTCCTCCAGGCTGAACAAACCCAGCTCCCTCAGCTGCTCCTCACAGAACTTGTTCTCTAGACCCTAGGGAAGCTGCTGTAACATTGTATTGATCCACTGGAGGGAATTAAAACCCCTCTGAGAAAGTGGCTAAGTCCCATTTGCTTCTCTGTGAAGGTTGTGCCACTGTCAGTTTTACTACTGCATGGCTTGTTTTCTCTGTTCTCATTATCTGTTCTGCTCCTGTTTGGGTTTTTCCAGTCTTTGTTTTTTTCTCTGTTTACCTTCTTGGTCTTTCATTCCCTAGAGGAATTGGCAGAGTGAAATGACTGTTTCATTGGTCATTTCTCCCTAGTAATTTGTTTGTCAGTATAGATGTATTGTTGTCACATGAGCTTTGCTGAAGTGCAGCAGGAGCCAGCCGCGTTGAACTCCTTGTTGTGGTACGTTTCCTAGAAGCCTCGGTCCCGACTCCAAACGCATCTTTGTTAAATGTGGGCAAGTAACTTCTGTCTGATTGTGTTGTATTTTTATGACATGGAAAGAGAAAGTGCCTGAAGAGTGAGTTAGAGTCTTCAAATCTGTGACTGGAGATTTAAAACTATGTGGAAAAATGTGGTAACTTGAATCAGGAGAGGCACCGATCATTGAATGCAAACCAGAGACACTGCAACTAGCAGGCTTGGTGGCTGGAGTTTTTGGCATTCCTAGTGCTAGGGTCAGTAGATGGTAGTTCTTGGTTGTAACCCCCAAAACACTCATGCAATAATAAGCATGTCTTTTGTAAGACAAAACATTGGATCTTCAAAGGTGTAAAGGGGTACCTAGCACTTGGGACAGTGGTTGATTTCAGTGTGTGAAGGGGTGTAGTGCTGGTTTTGCATCTAATAACATCCTTTTACTTTGATTTTTGGTGATTATCTCTGAATTTTTAGTCATCTGTAATAGGAAAAATTAAATATTGGAGGAAGAACTGGCTTGAGGATTACAGAGTTTGCAGTAGGTCTGTTATCTGTAGTGAATGTTGCACAGATGTGTAGAGTTTGGTTACAGTGTGCCTGAGAGGCAGGGCTGCTCTGCACGTGAAGGGTTGATAGCTCCAAGATAGCCTAGTTTGGAACTGATTAGTAATAGGGGAAAAAAAAAAAAAAAGAAATTGCCCTAAGTGTTAAATAAACTCACAAGAATTGTCAGATTACTGTTTCCTTGTTTTTACTTTTTTTCCCCCCTGTGTTCTGTCCATCATCCTGCGTAGTCTGTGGATTCTTAGGGGCAGGAGCTGCTCGTATGTAACCCGCTGTACGCGATTTATTTTTCATGTGGCTGCATCTGCAGCCACGCAAATTCATGACAGCTGCAGTTTTGATTGCTAAACCAAAATACAACTGAGTAATGAGAAATAAATTTCTTGTACGCTGGCCATGTTTGAGAATCCCTGCTTTAGACGTGTGTGTTTTACAAATAATGAATGAGGTGGAGCATGTGCATAGTACCCTTTGGGCCAAGTTCTCTTTCTTATCAAGTGTCTGAAGTGAGGGGGCAGGAATATGCCAGGGTATGAAACATCTACGTATGCCACCGTTCTCAGAAAGAGTATCAAATGTGGGCCTTGAGTCTGTCTTTCCCTGGCTGGGGTTAGACAATGAGTGTAAAAAGTGTCCTGATCTTACCAAAGTTCCACTGTGTCATCCTTTGCTAAGCTGAGCTGGTGGGGAACTGCAGTGTCAGGTTTTGTTGAAACCTCAGTCAGCCCAAGGTTCTGCCCCTGTTTTCTGGATGAACCTGTGATGGCTTCTTCCAGAGCTTGAGAACTGCAGCCTTCATTTCTGGGCTGTATAAATACAAATAAAAGTGATTTCTGTAGGATTTTACAGAAGCATCCAGGTAATCTGCAATACAACTGAACGATCTGAGTTTTGTTGCCCTGGTTGATAGTCACTTCAGCAGGAAAGGCCTGTATTATATTGGGCAGAACTAGCTTCTTGCACCACCACTAGGAATGGACTAAGCCCTTTCATTTATATTCTGTGGGATGGACTGGGAAGGCAGTACCATGGCAGAGTCCACGATGCCATCGGCTGAGGTCATCATGAAAGAAAATATGAGAATGAGATCCATTTTCTTTTGGAAAAATGCAGATTGAGGCTCTCTAGGAAAATCTTTCCACAGCTTCTCAGCATAATGCAGTGGCAGTGATACCTTAATTGCCAGTCACTTAGGTAGTAACACAAGTTACTGCAAGAGATATGATTGCTATGGTGACTATAGGCAAACGGATGAAATCCACAGAATAAACTTTTGCTGGAGTTTGCTTTTTATACAGGGATGGCATCTTGCAACAGTGGTGAAGTTGTGTTCTGCTTCTAGTGTTAGATTCTGAGCCAGTTTCAAGCCTGGTATGTTCCCTGGCGTAGAACAGAGGCGAGGATCAGTTGCTGGGAGGGGAGAATGGTACTAGTGCAGATGATAAGGAATCTAAATTAAACCATAAGAGAAGAGAGAAGAAGACGCTATAATATTTAAAAATGGCAAACTAAATAATATATAATTTACAGAAAATGACAGGGTAATGCTGGGACTATTTTTAAATCAACAGCAAATTAGAATTCAAACCTCTGATAGGTTTAACAGATGGTCTGGATCCTAGAATCCAAAACCCACACACTTCATTTCCCAGTAAGAACAAAATACTGCTATGCAGCCTTTGCGGAATGTTTCTTGCTATTAAGCTATGTTGAAGATAACTTTTGACCAAGCAGGACTGAATTGGGAGTGGAAAAAAAGAATAAGCTGGTTCAGTAAGACAAAACCACAGCTCTGTACCAGGGTGACTGAGGAGAAGTTGCAGGTTTGAGGCAAGGGAGACAAGCAAATTCGGGAAGTGGAGGGACTACAATTTCTGGCCAGCCCCATGTGTTCTAGTTCACTGTTGTCTAGTGACAACATGTGGATGTGTCCCCTTGCCTTGACTTTGGCAGATTTTAGAAATGTCCATGGTGAAGGGAAGTGTTTTGCTGCAGATGCATTCATCCAGGAAACATTCACCAAGACATCCTCATGAATTTTTGTAGAGATGGGGAGGGGAGGTTGGGATTTCCTAAGGAACACATCTAATTAGGAAGCAATAAGCCCGTGTACACTCAGAAAGCTGGTATTTTCTATCTTGTACAGCCCCACTGCATCTGCTCATGGAGCCAGTGCACCTTGTGTCTCAGATACCAAACAAGTCTTGTGTGGTGAGAAATGATTGGGATGTAGGACAAAACTGTGTATTATCTGGCTTTGTTGTTTTCATTCAAAGCAATACTGTTTTGATAAGAAATACATGTTTCTTGGAAGGGAAAGATTTGTGGTGTGAGAGGCTTTCTGAACGATAGATGCGTGAGATCCATGTTTGATTTCTTCCTCTGCTTCAGGGAAAGTGATGATACCTCCTGGGAGAGCACTTTAACCATTGGTTGGTGGAAAATGCTTTGCGTCTCCCCTCTTTCCACTTGTTTTTTATTTGTAGGGGTACCAAACTCATTCACAAAGATTAGGATGTTCATCTAGCAAGTGGGACACCTGGGCTGCAATTCTTGTTACACGGTGTATTTGTTAAAGCAAGGAGGCAAGATCCTACAAGAAGGATTGAGAAATTTCCATACTAACCACCCAGTAACACAGGAGGTAAGGTACCATCCTGGATGGTAAGAGTTGATAGTTTATGTTCCTTCAGGTAGACAAGCCAGATGTCTCCTATGTTCCTCATGAATACCTTAACCTGGCAGGGACTTCTAGAATAGAAATCAACATCACCACCTACTATTCTTCCTCTGCATTGGTGAACATAGCCCCAAAAACTATTCCATGTGACTTTGTAAGTAATTTTGGATCTTCTTATTTTTAGCAAATGTGCCAAACGTAAAGAAGTTTTAATTGTAGGCTTGGCTATAATAGAGCTGGGAGTGCCTTTGGGGGGAGAAAAAAAAAAAAAAAAAAGGAACTTTTCTGTTGTTCAATTCCTAATAGTGGAAGTGTCACTAATGGGAAGAGCTGGTGTGTGTTCATCTCAACATTCTGTCTTCAGCTGAGTTATTCTGAGCTACAAAAAGACATGCCTCAGAACTGCTGTTAAAAGTGTGGGAATGCCATTTACAGCAAGATTTATGGTATCATCTGTGACTAGGTGATAGCAGCATTGCTGAGCAATATCCAGCTTTAAGGATGACCCTCAGTGGCTGAATGCACGCTATGGTTGTTTAAAGCAAGTTACCACAAACTGTTTTCATCCAGAGCATGTTTGTTTATTTGAACCTTCCAGTCTTGTAATGAGAATCTGTGATTGCTTAAGGGAAGGTTCAAAATTTGAACTGGAGTCTAGCAAAGTTTGACTGAGAAGATGATTCTGATAGACTAAGTTGATTTTATTCTGTGCTTTGAGGTGCCTTTGTAACTAGAAAAATAAAGAGGGTTTGTGTCACTTCATAAATACGAATCTCAGGATGAGTTCTGTGAAGGCTTTTTGGTTCTGCTTTCACTGGCTAGGTTGTGTTGTTGTAGCCCATAGCAATTTGGAGCAAACACCAGTGAAGATGAGCAAGCTGTTAAGCTAAATAAAAGTTGTCACAGTGAATAGTTAGGGTGTTCTGGTGTCTCTGGATTTGGTGAAGAAAGAAAAGCAAAATTTGAATGGTGGTGTCCTTGTTAAAGCTAGTTGCTATCTGTTGGAAGGAAAACCTTCTTATTGAAATAGAATTTCAGCTGTTTTCCAAGGGCTTAAGAGTTTTGATGGCTTTTTTTCTCAGAAAAGCTGTCTTGGGAAAGATGGTTTATTTTCACTGAGATCAGCGTCTAGTTGATTGGGTAGAGAGGCAGAACAAAGACATGACCCTAAGTTTCTGTAGCTGTGGAAAATAGTCTGGCCACCAGGTTGTGCATCGTTCTCGTCTGCAGGAAATCCAGAATGTCCTTTTCTGCACTGCACAACTAGCTTGAGGTATATATGTGTATGTATGCATTTCTTTAAACTCAGGTTTCTGCAGGACGGGGAAACTGCAGCCCATCTTTGTATGTGTGTGTGTTGTTGTTGTTGTTGTTTTTTTTTTTTGTTTGTTTTGTTTTTGTTTTTTTTTGTTGTTTTTTTTTTTTGTTTTTGTGATTGTTTTTTGTTTTTTTTTAAATGTTATTTTATTTTTCTTTATTTTTGTTTGTTTGTTTTGTTTTTGTTGTTGTTTGTTTGTTTTCTTCCTCCTTTTGGTTACCTGAGTCTGTTTTTCTGGAAATGAAACAGAACCAGGTATGTATTTTGGGCTGTGGAGGAGAAGCAGGGGATGTGTAGGTATGTAGGCAGTATGCACTCACTAGTTGAATAGCTACAAATTCTCATTTAATTTTAGTATGGACAAAAGGTGCCAGGAGCCATACATCTTGTGTTTGTGCATGAGCTGTATACAGTTTGAGCAGCAGCACAGCACACGTATTCCTCAGCCTCCTCCATTACATGACTCTCTTTTTAAATCAAAAAATAATGTTTTATTCTCAGGTAACTAATCCTTATTCACTGGTATCTTCGCTCAGAATGTTCTTAAGTGCCCCTTTCTGTGACTCCCTGACTGGCAGTACCACAGCACTTCACCTGTTGCCCTCTGAGTCACTAAGAGAATATGACTTGACTCAGCAAATCAGATCCATAAGCCTCCTAGTACAATATCCTGCCTCCAGCAGTAGACAGCTAAGGCACTTCAGAAGAAGCCCTACATGATACCCTACAACTGTGGAACTGCGTTTTGCACGAGGTATTTTTATCTCAGGCAGTTAATACTTGGCACATGCCCAACCATATTTTTATCTTTTTTGTTGTAACTTATTGTTTTGATTATCAGTGCCAAAGACTAATCCTTTTTGGATCTTTATAAATACTTAAATCAGTGATATTTTATATGAGGCAATCAGCTCCATAACTCAGTTGTAGGCTGCATAGGAAACAGAATTTCTTTTTTCCTTTTTCTGTTGGTTTTGAATTTATTTTCATTCATCTTTACCTGATGTACCTCTGTTACTGTGTTATAAGGGTAAAAGAGAACACATGCGCTCTGCTGTCTGCTGCTCATTCTTCCGGATCTTCTCACTAAATCAAGGCTTTTCACCAATGTCATATGGAAGTCTTTCCCTGAATCTAAGACCTTTTCTTGTCCGTTCTTGGGCTGCTTATTTCCGCTACATCTGGTTTTGAAATGGAGTGAAGAGTGAACGTAGCCATCCAAGGAAGGGTGTGCCATCAATTTACTGAATGTTATTAATATTGCTGTTTGCAGATTGTTCCAAAAATTGACTTATTTTCAAAATTCTACTGAAGTGGGTGTGTGGGGAGCAGAATGTGAATTTCAAATATTATGAAATTAATTAGAGATATTTTTCAGTGTTATATTAATAACCTCTGTTTTGATTGGCGCCTTGGCTTGATATCACCAGAGAAATCATCTACTTTTCGCCAGGGGTATGCTGGATGCAGAGAGGTATAATAGCAGAAATTAGTCAGAAATAATTGCAGAGACAAAATAACTCCATCTCTGCCTATTAAGATGCAAAAATACCGTGGACTGGATCCTTAGCTGGTATGTCATGATTGGCATGATGCCACTTTACACCAGCGAGGAAACTGGCCCGTTACCTCAATAATCCGCATTCGGGAGATGGCCAGTCACACGAACGCTGGTGGCTTTGGTTAGTGACAGAAACCTGGCTGCTCTTCCAGCTGGAGGGAATGTGGGATTCATGAAACTTTAGGAGGGCTGTGGCAAGAGTTGCCCTGAGATTGCTGATTCCATTCCTGCTTTTTGTTTTGTTTTGGTTGGCTTGCTAGGATTGTTTTCACTCTTTGCCAGGTGCAGAGTTGAATGGCAGGCCACACTCAAAAGCTCTTCTTTCACAAATCCACCCACGCTACAGCTTTCTGTGTTTGTCACGTTCTGTGACATGTAGCTCTTGGAAATATGCAACTTGGAAATAGTATCTTTGAATCTGAGTGTGTTTGGACTCGTTAAAGATAGATTTTAAAGTGTCCAGAGAGGGCAGGAAGAGAAAACTATAGGAAAATATCTGGGAACCTTAGATTCCCTCAGAGTAGGACTGAACTGGAACATTTGATCCAAACCCTATGAATTTTGAAGATTCAAACCCAAATATGAGACACCATGCTCATGTTTAAAATAAAGATGAGCCATGGTGCCAAATAAAGATCTCTTCTGGGATTTCAATCAGCCTTTAAATTCCTCAAAACTATGTGTTTCAGTCCTGGCATCCCGTCGTGTGTGCTTGCTCTTGTCTAACTGCCTGACCTGACAACCTTTAAGTTTTGTTGTCTGTCCTCTTCCAGTGATGCCTGTTTGTCTGCAGTTAGCAATCAAACCAGTTCACTGTATTCAGTGCAGAGTGAAGTTCCCATCTGAGTTCATCAGACATATACACAGTGAGCTGAAGCATGAACAGTCCATTTTCTATTGAGAAATACTTTAGGGGTAGAAGAAACAAAAGAAGAGCTGGATTAATAAAGATCTGACCTAAGCATCCAAATTTGGGGTAGTTCTCCAGTCCCCTGCAGGACTTGATCTCTTTTGTACTTCCTTTACACCAGGTAGAGTTTGTTGACTTTGCAGGAACTTACCTAGAGTTTGCATTGAAAGAAAGTATGTTAGAGAAGGAAATGAGCAATTATTTTCAAGCTACTGTGAAGAAAATAAGAAATTAAAGACAAAATCCAGAAAATTACAGGGGTAAAAGGAAGACTGATCATTTGGGGGATTTCATAATGTTTGGAACAAGATTCAGGACTGCAGTGATGATAAATTGCTACCGCTTAGTTGCTACTACCATTACTATTCAAGAGGAGGAAAACCAGGAGACATGTACTGGAACCTGGATTGAATCCAGTGTACCCTTATCAACAAAATAGAATGAAATGCAGAAACCACAACTTGAATGAGGCTTGGTCCTCCATAGGTTGCTGATGCTGCCTTCAACTTCTGTTTTATCTTCCTGGTGACTGTCTCCAAATAACAGAAGAAGGGAGACAGACCAGGGAAGCTATAGTTTATTCAGCAGCATTTATTTATAGCATTAACTATATATCTTAAACTGATTGGGATTGTTCTGTTTCAGCCTTTCTTCTTATAATCTACTAGAAAATAGTCTGGTGGGAGCCTTTTAATATTACCCTTTTGCCTGTAGCTCTCTGATTTTGATTATGCATTGCATCATGGGTGAAATTTGGGTTAAAGATAATTGTAAATATGGTATTGATATTAAATGATGTTTTCCCAACATTGCAATAATGCTTGTTTTGTTTGCTGGAGAGTTTATTACTTTTTGATCAATAGCATGTGAGATTTGTGAGGGAAATTAGCATAGTGAATAACAATTAGGAGAAAAATCGATGGCATTCAGACAAATAAGTGACTTGAAAAAGTCCCATAGGCACCCATACACTCTTCCAGATTCTTTAAAGTGTAATACATCTCATTTTGAATTCTAGAAGGGGAGAGAGCTATTTGGACCAGAACTGAAACTGATGGCAATATAATTGAACTACTGTGGGGCTGTTTGTTGCTCTTTAGTGTTTCTAACAGCTTGAATGTATGACTGCTTCATTCACTGGCTCTACAAACTTCCTTCTGCCTTCTATCATAGTTTTCTCTAGTTTGTACCACTCTACTTTCTTGAGGTTACCCACACCATGTATTTTTTGTGTCACTTAATATGCTTGACTTTCCCCTCCACATAGTAAGTTCCAGTTCCAGCTGCCTTACAAGAACGAGGAGGGCTTCAAATGAGATAACCATTGAAAAAAGTTCAAAATAAACAGATACAAGTTATTCCTCAAAAAATTATTTAAGCTATGCAGCTCTTTGCCACAGCAGGTCACAGATCCCAAAAAGTTCACGCAGGCTTAAAAAGCTTCCAGATTATTTAATGGAAGAAAAATCTATCTAGGCTTATTAAACACAATAAAATCCTCCTGGCTTAAGAAGCCCATGTTCTGGACATGGTGAGGAGCTTGGAGACTATTTTTGTTCTCTAGAAGGAGCATTACTGTGTGCCTTCCCCCACTTCTGTTGCTTTTCCCTGAACCCCTTCCTGATAGACCTGAGGCCCAAGGAGCTGTGCCAGCTGTGTCCATTATTAGAAGAGTCAGCCATGGGAAAATAGGTGAAGCTCCCCAGTTTGAACTGAACTCCCAAATGGCTGCTGCCTGCCTGAAACAAATTTCAATCTCTGCTGCCTTGAACTAAATTCGTAATTGTGGCAACGTCAGCAAGACTCTCACATAGTCCTCTTTTATCACCCTACGTGTCTCTGGTTTTCTAAGGGGAAAGGGACTCTGTGTAGCCAGCTGGGACTGGGAGCCTCCCTTTCTCTTTTTTTTGGACTGAGAGTTGTTTGCATGCACGCTACATACATCTGAGCACACTCCTCTCCTGCAGTCCTGTGCAGGAATCAATGTTTAGAATAATGGCTCTGCTTTCCTCTGAATTGAGCTGGTTAATAACTATTGCTGGGGAGATCAATCAGCTCTATGATATCTTATTACTTACGCTAATTTAATCACAAGGAATGGGTCATTGCTTCAGTTCAGAGGGCAAAATGAGTGTGTGTGGATATGGGAGTGTTCAGAGGAAGAAGCAGAGGAAGGGAGAAGACCTCATGAACTGGCACACAAGGGATAGAAGTGTGGCGTGGACTCTCCCAAAGCTGTAGGATGAGTTACAGAGAGAAAACTCACATCCACTCTCTATAGTTCCTGGTAATCTATAGGTTGTAGATGCATTTTTAATGCTCTTTTAACATTCCAAAGAGTCTGATAGGTGGGGATAAATAAGACTTTCTCCCTGCCCCCTCTTCATTTTCTCTGTGTCCAGGCGTGTGTCATTGGGAGGCACCTTCCATCAAGGACCTCCGAGCCCATTTCAAATTCTTGCACGTCTAAGGAAAAGGTAAATGTGAAAGATCTGTTCATGTGTTGAGTGTGTAATAATTAAAAAGAAGGAAACTTCATGTAAGTAGTGTGTCTGAAGAAATAAGATTGATTTTAAAAATGTGCAAATTCAGCCCGACAAAGATTGTCATAACATTTTCAGGCTCTTTTCTAAACTCTGTTTCCTATCCTATATACCTCATTATGTTATGTAAGACCTTCCCTCTTGTGCCTATGGAAGTGCTTTTTCTGTCACTACAGAAAGCAGATTAAAATAAATTTCCATGCACTGAACTGTATCTCTACTGTAGAAATTATTCTCAAACGAAGTCTATTCATTCAGGGAAAAAAAAAAAAAGTGTCTGTTTTCTGGTATAACCAAGTGTTTCAGTTCCAGAAGCTAAACAAAAGCCAAATATATCAAGTGTAGCTGTGTAGGAAGTCATGCATCTCCAAGACTTTGGTATAGGGACTTCTTAAAAGTAGCCTAAGTTCTTGCAACTGTAGATTTTATTTGGATCCTGTTGGTTTTCCGTGGTTTCCCCTCGGGTATGAGGGTGTGGATAAGACACTCTCAGAAAGATAACACCTGTTCTGCAGCAAAACCTTTCTGATGTTCCAGTGTATTGTAAAAACAGTCCAAGGCAGTGGGTAGCATTCAGCAAAGTCTTCAATAGAATATTGTTTTCTGGTGACAAAAACAGATGCATTTTTCAAAGTACTGGCTGGTCATGCTTAATCCTTAAAGAATTATATTCTCTGAAATGGTGGAATTGCTTCTAGTTGTTGGTCCCTTCCTAGGGACAAGAAAAGGATCAAAACCTGACCCATCACATTATAAATATACATCAGGCTGTTGCTGAATCTCTCCATGCAAACAGCATCAGTTTCCTGATAAATACATCTTGGATGCTGTTAGAAAAGTAGAAAGCACAAGTGCTCAGTGCTGCACTAATAGTATCTAATTCACTTTATTAACTAGGTAATGAACTAACGCCATCGTGGTCTAATTGAAATAAATAAATACATTAGAACTGTGAATTAAAGTAACTGCATTTTGATGGTTTGGGGTTATTCTTATTGCTTCAGAATGTTATTTGTAATCCAGACGCTGCTGGACACATCTCCTTGTGCCCCGGGGATAGTACAAAGTATGTTATTGGCCTCTATTTTTGTACCCCATTTACTTCACATTCACACAGCTTCCAGATGATATTTTCCTAGCAAGATCTGATAACTTAAAAAGAAAAAAACAATAAAAGAACAAGGGAAATGTCAAATAACACTGAAATAAGTACAAAGTACAAAAATGTAGGTTTCTAGTGTTGGTTATTTCTGAAGTGTTTCTGAATGTTAAAAGATTTTCAGAAATATTCACATTTAGCCAAACTCAGCTTCAAATGAATTTGATGGGAGGTCTACTTTGGAATGATTTGGCTGATGCTATTTTCAAATATCTGCCCGAAACTTGGTTTTCATCAGCTGCAGCATTGGATGGAATAATAATGCGTTTTAGGACAGGTTTGCTCTGATTGTGCAAGATGTCTCAATAAAAAAGGTGTCTTGTTTTGTCTATCCAACAAACTGGTGGTCCTTCAGTGCTCTGTTACTCTTGTGCATCTGCTGCATCTTGTTGCTTGAGGATTTCTTGTTAACTCCAGGTTTGTTCTGGTTGTTGCAGGAGGAGTATGGTGACTTTGATCTTGCAGGGGGTAGATTTCTACAGTTGCTACAGAGATGCTTTTACGTCAGCAAGAGGGAGGTTGTAAGTTGGTGAAGAGTACTTCTGTTTGTGAAGCTGTATTCTGAACTGTGACTTGGAACTTTCTCTCTGAGGTTTCTTCTTCTCACCTGACAAAATTACATGCCTTTATTTCATCCTTTTGTTATTCGGTTAGTGATCAGCTCGGCAGGTAATAGTAATAACCTCTCTTCTTTTACACTCGTTTTTTAATCCAAATTCTATATCCAGCAAGCTGTGGAAGCACTCATAGTCTGGAGCTGTTTTCACTGGCAAAGGTAGAAAGCTAGAGAAAATGTAACTATTCTAGGTTTACACCCATTTAAACAGGGATGTAACTTACACCTCAACATAGTTATGTCTACAAAGGTAAGTGACTGTTGGCTGGCTTTAGCCCATGGTACTTGTCTGAGTTGACCTCCAGCTTCTGTGGAGGGAGCAGTTTCAGGGCACAAGTCAAGATTTCTGTAGCCCTGAGGATGCTTGACCTGTAAGGTGAGGGAGTAAATCTTCACAATATGCAAGTTGATTCATCTTGGGTTTAAAGTCTCTTTCGACTGATGAAGTGGGCAGCCCGTGTTTGTCAGTTTGGAGCTATCACTAAAGGAGGATAACTGAGTGCTTAAAAAAACCCCCCTAAACAAAGGATGCTGGTATAAATACATTACTTTTGTGTGAGGCTGGAACATAAAATGACACCCAAAGGAAAGCCTTTAGTCTGTATCCTACTACACTCCTGAAATATTCCAATGCCTCTAGTAAGTTTCTTAATGAGAGCTGTGAGATCTCAACAGGAAAGCTGGCACTGCTGTTCTGCTCTGTCGCTTTACAGTTTGGGAGAAAGATTAATAATAGAGATGATAGTCGGGCAGGGGTCTACAAATGTTTGGGGGCAGCAAAAGAAGGTGGGGTTTTTTTGTTTGTTTGGGTTTGGGTTCTTTTGGTGTGGTGTGGGTTGGTTTTTGGGGTTTTTTTTTTTGGTGTGTGGTTGTGGTGTTTTGTTTTTTGTAAATTCTGACTGATTCTGTATTACCTGTTACGTAATAGACTCCTGATATCAGCAGTGTCAGAAATCAGGGCCTGATCCTACTTCCCACCGAAATCGATGGGAGTTTTGTCATTGATGGAGCAGCTGAGCAAGTAACTTGCAAGAATTCATTTATTCAACAAATCTGGCTGCTGCTTCTGCTTATATCTATTGATTGGGCTCATGTCCAACCAGGTTTGCAGCATTAGCCGCATTACCTTACAATAACAGGGTAATTCACTTGGGGCATGTTACTACCAACTCCTGGAATCCACACAAAGATAAACAAAAGGTTTATCCCATGCATAGATGTCTTCTGCTTTTTTCACAGGCAGCTGCCTCTTCCATTAGTTGTGTATCTCAAGGAAATGTATTCCCTTTTTGGAGCTGCCAGACTAAAAGCAGAAAGGTGAAGTGACTTGAGGAAGTTCAGCTGGTACAGTGGAAAATGATGCAGCAACAAATAGAAACTTTGGACTTGGGATACCTAGTTTGGGATTTCAGTTCTGCCACAGCTTTTCTGTCACTTTTTGGGTGTAAGTCCAATGGCCTTTTTTATATAGGATGTGATGTGATGTGAGAGCACAAATTCACCAGAGGCAGCAAAGGTGTCTGGGGCGGGTGGCTGGGCAGGGCTATGTCCCCCTGCATTGCTGTGCTGCTGTCACTCTGCCTTTGACTGAATGGCCCTGTGCCAACAGCCAAGGGGAGAACCAGGAAAAGGGTTGAGGGTCCTGTGGGCAGTCCTGCTCCCTGTGCCTGACAGCAAAACTGTCATGCATGCTTGAAAATGGGGAAAATAATGTTATTTTCTGTTTTCTAAGTGGGCACAAAGCCACAAAGACTAAAACCAGCAAACATTTAAAAATTGTTAGTGAAACTTTTCTCATACATGGAGTTCTGATTTGGACCTGTATGTAGTTGAGTGTACTCAGAGGAGAGCCCAGCACTCTGCCTCCTTGTGGGACCAGGCTTTGTGCCTCCTCCCCCGCCCCAATGCCCAGCAGGAGCAGAGAAACAGCTTTTGAAAAGGTAAAACATCTATGACACTAATTCTGGTTTGTAAATAAACCATCAAAGGGAACCTTCTGCAGGAGTGATTCTGCCAAGCTTTGCAAAACACTTGCTTCTGCTTCAGACTCCTGCCTGGGCTCTGGGCCTGAAATCCTTGATTACTATTGCTGCTTTTTATATTTATTTCCCTTTCTATTTTGATGACACTTTGAAGCTTTTGTTTTCTGAATTTCTTCTCCACTGTCTATGACTTATGATTGCAGAAGATAGAGCAACTTAGATATTAACAGTTTGTTTTCCATGTGCTGCAAATGCAGTGTAAATATCTCCTGGTCTCTTCTGCTGTCATAATGTTGTTCAGGTTTCCCTCTGTTTAGGGTTTATTGTATGCCCAGGGAAGTTATCTATTAGATTTTAGAGGTTTTCTCTCTGGAGCAGTGGTCATGGAGCAGGCTGCTGACATGCCTAAAGAAATCCAGAGCTCCTTCCAGCTGATGGTGTTTAATTCCAAGCAGCCAACTGATCTGGAGAACTAGAGGAGCCACCCTGGAGGACATCAAATATATAAGTCCTGGGATGTAATCTATATGAAGTAGCCAGAATGCAAGTGGTGTAGACGTGCAATACATCCTGTGACAGCATCAGGTAGATATTGCGTCTTGGCTGTTGGTTGGCTTACTTGCTGAACTACCACTGGACAGTCAGCAGTTTCAACAAGTCTGGATCTGGTCCACTTTAGTGCTGTGCTTCTCATGGGAGGGAGGAGTAGCTGGTCACTGTTACTGAGATAACTAGACCCCTCTAGGAGTCTCTGACAGTTTCCCTTCCAGGCAAGATCTTTCCTTTCCTGGATACCAAAACACCCTTGCCTGTAACTCTGTGTCAATAAAAGCTTGCTCTGTTGAACAGCAAAGCGTGAAGAGTAGATGTTGCTTTGTTATTTTCCTGTATGGTCATGAAGAGGGGATGCTGAAATTACCAAACCTTGTACTTTTAATCCGAAGCTGACTTCTGCTGATATTATTGTAATTCCTTCTCTTGCAATCACATCTCTCCCCCCCCTCCCCCCCCTTTTTTTTTAATTATTTGAAGAAAAGCAGAACTAAGACATGATGTAGGACCAGTAAAACCTCTGTGGCTTCCTTTTGCCTAAAGAATCTGAGTGTAAGATTCTGTGCAAACAGCTTTCTGTTGGTGTATATAAACTACTTTATGGAGAACTTGATCCTGAAAAGAGCTCTGTGTATAGCTCAGTGAAGCACAGGATTTCTGCAGAGGTCAGAGCTTACAAATACAGTTTACAGCCTTGCCTGCACTAGAAAACCATACTGTTTTAAACATAATGTTACAGTTTTATGTCCTGAATCTTCCAGGGGTATGGTTATATCAGGTTCCTCCCTAAAGATGTGTTCGATTCTGAATTCATAGTGACATAATTACGCCAGAGCAAGTAATCTTTACACAAGTATAACTTGAGTCTGCATTAAAATTTATATCAGTGTAACATAACTGGTTTTAAAAAAAGTATGAGAAAACACAGACATGAATACAGTGTCCTCATTCAGTGTTTTTATCTGGGAAATCTAAGTACACATAGATGAAACTGAAATGCCAACAGTGCATTTCATAGTTAATACCTGAGCATGTTACATTTCCATATAGTAAAAGCAGTTGTTCAGTAGGGTTTAGAAGCATAAGTTGATTAATTTTCACTTTTATAAGTGTTTGTTCTATAATTCTATCCAGTTCATTCTTTCATTTTAAAAGTATTCCAACAGCTCCAGGTACTGTTAAGTTTATTTAGTTCCCCCAAACAGACATGGTAGGGCACAGACTTTGCCATTTTTAAATAAACAGTGCTTATACCAACACTTTTTGCCAGCCTAACTTTAGCCTTCCCCAAAGTGCATGTGGAGAGATTACCCAAGTGATTGTTGCCTCTCTGTGTGTTTGCACAGAGAGTAATTAACAGGCTTGTGAAACACTTCCTTGAAATGAAGTCTGCTTTCGTACAGCTTTTGCTCATAAGAAATCCCACTAGTGAAAAATCTGGTAGTTGAATTCCAGTTTCAAAAGACTCTGGACTCTTAATGAAGCCAAGAACTGAACATTAAAAGGAATTTGGAAAGAGAGGTTAAGCCAAGTTTGTTTGCATGTCATCTCGTTCCTCGAGTCACTCCTCTGTTATCAGCAGAATACTGTATGAAAGACATCCTGTAAATGGGAGCTGCTGGGGATTGCCGGGGTGTTCTGCTGTGTCAAGTTTCCAGATGTCACTGACTGCACAAAGCAGCACAGATGGAAACAAATGACAGCTCCCCTTTCCGCCTTGTGCTCTTGCACAAGTTTGTTAGACAAGCAATAGGTGAGTGGAACACATTGGCAAGCAGGGAATAATCATTAATTATAGATAAATCGCACTCACCAATAGCAGCCAGTTGCTGGTGGAATGGGTGCCTCTTTATTCCCCAAGTTGTCACTTAGTATTTTTTTTGCATATTTTGCATGAGTTGTGTCTTTTCAGAACTGATCTACAAATGTAGTGTGTGGACAGAAAGATGAATATGTCTCGGGGTTTCTAGACAAAGGGCCTTGGGTCAGGCTAATGGGGAAAGGATGGGATCAGCTCCAGAACACAGAGCTGAAACAAGGTAGGCTGAGGGAAGTTCTAAACTTCTTTTGACTTTTAGTGGAAACTGAATCACCAGCAAATTTAGGCTGCTCTTCAGCACCCTCACTGACATTAATAATAACCATATACACTGGGGGGGGGGGGGGGGGGGAAGGTGGTTT